>JARQOC010000005.1:158778253-158931175 GCA_033576535.1 Allobates femoralis | reverse complement strand
GGGATAGCCGGTAGTTGAAAATGCGTCTCTCAGAAGTAAGGGCCCTCTGGGGATATGGCCGCAGTAGGTGTTCCTGAAGTGGGAATGCTTCATCCGCCACAAACGCAAAGTTGAGATGTTCGGTCGTGTGCTCATTTGAGGGTAAGTTTAGCCCACCATTCCCTAGTAGTGTTGCCAAGGAGCTTAGGGCAAACACACCCCCATCTGAGTTGCGACCGGGCATTCCAACATCCACGTAGAGGAACTCATAGTTGGCATCTACTACAGCAGTGATGGCGAACCTATGACACGCGTGTCAGCACTGACACGCGTAGCCATTTTCAGTGACACGCGGCCGGCCGGAGAAACTAGACTCGCTATTTGGATAAAAACCACAGACACGGACACAGCAGCAAAAAACTGTTGCGAGTCGGGTTTCCAAAACGGCAATGCGAGCTATTACGCTTGACTCGTCTAGTCTACTCGTTGCGAGTCTAGCGAGTCCAATGTTAATGAATGGGGAATCGAGTCTAATTACTCGATTCCCCATTCATTAACATTGGACTCGCTAGACTCGCAACGAGTAGACTAGAGTCAAGCGATTCCGAGTTAGGACTCGCCCATCACTAACTACAGATGAGGAAAAAAAAATGTGCTGGAGGACTGTAGGCCAGGACAGCAGAGCTCCGGCACAGAGCGTCTAGTCCTGGGACTTCCGGTAAGCGGAACTTCTGGCTGGCGCAGCAGGGAGCAGCGGAGCGCTGTGGGGGACGCATATCTGAGGCCCTGTGATCGCTGTCTGGAGGTCCAGTGATTACTACAGCAACCATCCTCGAGTCCAGTGAAAGGTTCTGGGCAGAATCTGGGCTGGGTGTCATGAATGTGTGATTGGCCATTACTGAGATAAGTGAGGGGGAGGCTGGAAGAGGCCTGTGCTATGGGTGCCGTTTCCCGCCATTAATTTACATAAGGAACGCCATCTTGCAGCATAGTACAGACTCCATTTCATCCTATTAATCTCTATTTCTGCTTATTAACTCTGCCCTTTCCTAAAAGACAGTTAACCCCTAATTGCCTGCAGGGCTATCTATAAATCTTCTGTCACTGCCCCTCTGATGGAGAAGCCAAAAAAACCAAGGTTAAGTAAAGGAAGTGGTAGTAGTAGCAGTAGCCGACCCTTTCAAGAGACATGGACTGAGATGTATGGCATTATAGAAAAAAATGGCAGATCATTTTGCGTTCTATGTAGTGAAACGGTAGTAAGCAGAACGTGGAATATAAATAGACATTTTGAAACTAATCATTCCCAGCTCTTGAAAAAAAGTGAGGATGAAAGGAAGGAATACATTTCCAGGCAGCTACAACTTCATAAGAGCCAATCTAATTCCATCCTTAAATTTGTAAAAAGCTCTACAAATTTAACATCTGCAAGTCTGAGCATTGCTCACTCCATAGCTCAGCATGGAAAAGCCCTCAGTGAGGGAGAATTTATTAAAGAAACTCTCTTAAGATGTGCACCAGTTATATTTCACGATATGCAGAATAAAGATGCAATTAGTAAGAGAATAGCTGAGTTACCACTCAGTAGAAATATCATAAAAGACCGAATAATGAGACTCAACACAAACGTACAACATCAATTAAAGGAAGACATAAGTAATTGTAAATATTTTTCGATCTCTCTTGATGAAACTACTGATGTCACATCACATGCACAGTTGGCCATTATTGGTCGATATTCTGATGGTCTCACAATGAGAGAAGAGTTGATAAAGTTAGTATCAGTGCCAACAAGTACATCAGGAAGCGAAATATGTAAGGTTGTTAAACAAACATTCTGTGACCTAAGCATTGATATCTCTAAAGTTGTGTCAGTGACGACAGACGGGGCACCAAACATGGTGGGGAAAAAAGTTGGATTTGTTACATTGTTTACAGAAGCTATTGGACACCCGATTGTGCCTTTTCATTGTATTATCCATCAGGAGGCTTTATGTGCCAAGGCAGGATTCACTGACTTAAACGACTTAATGTCAGTTGTTACAAAAATAGTTAATTTAATAGCTGCTCGCCCCCTTCACAAGAGAGAATTTTCTGCACTTTTACTGGAGGTTGATTCCACCTACAGTGGACTGCTGATGTACAATAATGTAAGATGGCTGAGCCGAGGCAAAGTTCTTGAGCGCTTTGTGGAGTGCTTTGAAGAAATTAAGGTATTTCTTGAGGATAAGGATCTGGGAAACTTTCCTCAGCTCTATGATTATCAGTGGGTCAACACCCTGATGTTTTTTACAGATCTCTCTGTTCATATTAATGAACTGAACTTAAAGCTACAAGGTTTTGGCAAAAGTATTGACGTTATGTTTGGATACATAAAAGCTTTTGAAAGTAAACTTAAAATTTTCAAGCGAGATGTAGAAACTAAAACTTATAAGTATTTTCCTCGAGTAACAAAGTATTTTGAGAAGGCCAGTGCAGCTGTACAAAATGAAATGGAGCCCTTGCATATAAAGTACCAGCATGTTTTAGACTCCTTACTTGACCAGTTCAGTGATAGATTTAATCAATTTAGAAGCCTAGAACAGACCATGAAAATAATTAAGTATCCTGATGTAGTAGTCTACAGTAGTTTGGAATTAAATGGTTTCCAATGGATACAAATTGATGATTTGGAGATGCAACTTGCAGAATTTCAGGACAGCATCTGGGGTCAGGTGTTTGTTGATTTGAGGTCAAAGCTTGAGAATCTAGAAAGGTGCCGTTTGGAGAATCAAGAGGAGTGCCACTATGAACAGGAAATTTGGAGTGCCTGGAATCGGTTACCAGACACTTTTAGCACCCTGAAAAATATAGCAATGGCTTTACTTACTATTTTTCCCTCTACGTACTTTTGTGAGACCTTATTCTCAGCATTAAATAATATCAAAACCAACAAAAGAAACAGATTGACAGATAACCTTAGTAGCGCTTGCTTGGCCTTGAAGTGTACAAAATACCAACATTCAATTGAAGATTTAGCCAATGAAATTCAGCAACAAAAAAGTCACTAAATCAGTGATGGCGAACCTGTGGCAGTCCAGCTGTTGCTGGACTGCCACAGGTTCGCCATCACCGGAAGAATTCCCCCTCCCCCTCACTTATCTGACTTAGTTCATGACACCCCACACAAGTGAAATAACAGCAAGACCAACAAAAGAAACCAACTGACAGATTAACAAAGAAGTCACTAAGCAGGTAAGTTAAAGAATTATACATATTTGTTATTTACACTATAAATATCGTAAAATTAGGGTTTTTTTTCTCAAGGTGACACACCTGCCGAGTTATGCTCGGTTTTTTGGCGAATTTTGACACACCAAGCTCAAAAGGTTGCCCATCACTGTACTACAGCCATGAGGATTATACTACAATACCCTTTGTAATTGTAATACAAAGAGCCAGAGTGGGCAGGTTTGGTAATCCTCACGTGCTTACCATCCAATGCCCCGCCACAGTTGGGGAAGTTCCACCGGGTTTCAAACCCTTGGCCCACTTCCAGCCATTCTGCGGCGGTTAATGGCATTTTCATGTAGGCTGGCTGCAGAGCTCTCCAGATGGCCCAACACGTTTCAGGGATCAGGCGGCTCAGCAGGGGCAGGGAGACACGTGACACGTATGTGAGGGATGTCATGGACTGCCCTGTAGCCAGGAACCGCAAAGTGATCGCCAACCGCTCAGCAGCTGATACTGATGGGCGCATTATAGTGTCCTGACGCGCTATCATTGGCCCAACACGCTCCAATAGGAAGGTGAAACAGTCCTCGGGCATACGGAGATAGTTTCGGTAATCATCAGGACAGTTAAGCTCCAGCTCCCGCAACAGCTGCATGTGGCCCCGGGTTTCCCGCCTCAGAAGCCAATCACGGGTCCACATCCGCCGCTGTCTGCGCCTCATCAACCTTTCATACCGATCCTGATACCACATTTGCTCTTCCACCAACGCAAGAGCCACGATAACATTGCGGTCATGGATATTCTGCATCCTCAATATCAGCACCTGTAGATGTGAAAGCACAACATGAGTACATAGACCAAAATGTGTGCAAGTCAGCAGTTTCAGCAACCCACACCTCTTTTCCATTACACACTATAGCCAAGAGGATGGCATCTCTTGTGTGGGCCCAAAACACAACCCTGAAGCAAGGACGGCAAACACCCAGTAGTCACCCCAAACAACATGGCACACGGCGATTGAGAGTGGCCTCCTCTACATCAACGTCAATGGGAGCTCCCAAAATTCACACATCTGCACCTAGGTGAGTTAGAAAGGGACATGTGTCACCAATAATGTTGGTCAAACAGGTCCCATAATCCATTACACAGCCCATAATGTCAATTGATTACAGTAAAAATGAGAAGAATAACGAATGTGACGTACCCCGATATGGAAGGTTGAGGAAGGCTACATGAACCAAACAACATTGCACATGACTGCGGATGGTTACCCATGGTGTAATTGGTTTTTGAAGGTGTCATTTTAAATACACATGTATGCCATGTCTGGCGCCCAACACCTCAAAGCCCTGTGTCATCCCATTCCCGTTGAACACAGTCTCCATTGACCACAACCAGTATGCAGAAATCGATCCAGTCGACATGAGTGACACAGTTCCGTCTACAGTCATGCATCCATTCTCCTGTATGTTGTCTGCAAACAAACACAGCAATGTATCTCAACAAAAGTGTCAAGGCCCACACAAAATGCCGTATCCTAACCCACACACTACACTATATGTCGTCCCCAAAAATACAAACCCCTATATCGGCCGCTACACCAGTCTCCGGCGCTCTCCAAGAACATCAACATATGCACCCCACCCTGCGCCAATTCCATGTGTGTCCACAAAAACTTACCTAATGGGTCTGGCCAGCAAGCGTAATGTTTGGCGGGATGGGCAACTTTTAAAGGGCCGCCAACCTATCACAATTCAGCGATCTCCACCAATTAGCGGAAGGCAAATCCGCACCCAGGTGCCCCTTCAGGATGTGCATTATTGTGTCCGCTGTGATTGGTGTCCCGGACTATAAAGGCAGGTCAATGGCCACTGCTCCGTGTCCAGACGTCGATGTGCATTGAGCTACTAGTGTCCTGTTTGACTTCTGTTGCTCTGACGGTAAGCCTCTTTAGCGGTTTGTAAGAAAATTTAATGAACGCAGCTGGTTCTGGCACAGGCAGCTTAGGCGATGTGTGTATGGCCATGTTTGAAGCGGCATGCAAATATTGAACACGTAATATTAAATATGTGAACCTTATTCTGTGTCGCCCAGTAGCCAGGTAGTGCCTCTACTTATATAGTGTAAGTATGTATTGCACCTTCTGCTTTTTGGCAATGGTAAAAGAGCACGGTGTTATTTCTTTGGCTGGTACTTCACATCAACATTTCAGGGGTGGTAGAATTGTGGCGGACATTCCAGGGATGTTGGGTACATGTGTTAAAATGGGACTTCCACGTCTGGAGGAACACCTACATGATCATCTGGGTGCACATTACATGTAGTATGTGCAGTGTTGGCACACACCCAGCCCGCCTTTCTGATATAGTGACCCCTTACCATTGTGGACACTGGCCAGGTACTAGTTAGCACACAACGTGTTAGGTCACATGTTGCCCTCTACAGGTATGTACGCACACACCGTGTCAAGGTGTGTTGCAATAGGTACATTGGGGACAGAAATCATGTTTGAAACATCTGTAGGTGGACACCGATATCCGGGGCTTGATATTGGCAGCATACATGTGTTTGAGTTAGTAGCGGTCTGAGATTGAGAAAATGGCACACTCATGGCCAGTTTCACTCCACAAAATAGCTGCATAGATGATCACTGTAGAAAGTTAATGATTATGTGTATGATTGTGGCAAGTTTTGAAATGTCGGTATGCCTTGTGTTGTGACTGTGTTCTTTTTTTTTTAATTTTTCATCGGCAGATGCCGACGGGTACTGTGGAATTGGAATCCCAGCTTCTCACGGAGTATCAGCGGCACGAATGTTTGTGGCGCAGCTCGCTGCCCGAATATAAAAATCGGGCAGCGAGGGCCGAGGCCTACAGGAGTCTTGTGGCTCTGGCAAATCGCTTGGAGCCAAGGGTAGGCAAGACGTGGGACCAGCAAATGGTGGCACTTAAGATCAAAAACATGAGGTCGGCGTTCATGCGGGCTCACATTCAGTACCAGCGTCGTCGCTCAGGGGCTGGAGCAGAGGAGGTACCATCACCTACCCTATGGTACTATCCCCTGTTCACCTTCATCCTGGGCGAGGTTCGCCCGCATCGAACGACCACCAACTGCCCCGTTGCTGCGTCCCATGTAGGCCCGGCTGCATCACCACCTGCGCCACAGGAGGTGGGTAATTGTGTGACAGTGGTGGGCCACAATGTTTCCTTCACATGTGTGCTTCGATAAATCCTTCACACCAAATGTGTTGGCATATTTACCTCCTTGCTGCGGCACACCTTGGGGTGTCAATCTATCTGCCCTCCTTCCATGACTTGCCAGACTTTTCTATTCTATGCTTCCAGCCGTATTGCAATGTTGCTTCTTCCACAACATCTTGGTATGTTTAGGTTAGTTATTTAAGGGTTTCAAGATAGCAGGTGGTTTGTTCTCAAACAGCCACATAGTACCATGTAGTAAATGGTGCTGTCTCACATGTGTGTTGGCTTTGTTGCCAGTGGGTTAAAGGTAATTGAGTGAGGGGTGGATTCTCACCATAAAGAAGTCCTAATGGGAAGGTGCCCAATATGTGTCATTGGCCAGCACAGCCCCCAGTATCAAGGTGTTGTGGTGACATGTCCTAATATTGGATTACGGCTACGTGACAAACAACTAATTATGTATTTAGCTGAGCTCCTGGAATGGTCGAGGTGAGTGTACAGGAGAACCACTGGTGTTGGGGTCTTGAACCTTATTTGCTTTACTGTGTTATTCCTCATTTTCCATTCTGGTAGTTGGCCTTGTGTGTGTGTGGGAGTGGTATATAGAGTCCTGTTGTGAATGTATACAGTTGATATTGCCTCCACTAATGGTTTTTTTTTTTTTTTTTCCCCACCCACAGGCCCCAGAAGAGGACGGCTCCATTGCCGAGGATTCTGTTGCTGATGATGTTCAGCCCATGACATCTGGGGCTGAGCAGGAGGGCGGGGCGAGTGATGTGGGTCCAGGCCCAGGTCCCAGCTCCGGGATCCGTCGCCGCCGACGTCCTGCACCACCTGAGACGGAGCTGGCGACCTGGGCCCGACGCGTGTTGTTGGATGAACAGCGGACCCACATGGACACCGACGCCCTCTACATGAGCAACAGAATGCGAGGGATGGAGCCGCTCCAGAAGAAGATCCTTCTGAGGGTCTTCCACAATGCCGCTGATGCTGCCGATGATGGGGCCCTTCAATGGGGCTGCCACGTCCCCCCCCCCATGCAACACACCTTGTGGCCCCTTTCACCAGCTGCCCCATCTCGGCCCGTGAGAAGACCGGCCCCGCCACAGTCACCCCATCCCCCCTCAACACATCGTCGTTCAACCAGACGTTCTGGGGCAGGTCGGGGCTGCCCTCAGAGGAGGGGGGATGCGGCATTGTCAGAGCCGACAGAAGAGGAGTAATTTGGACACTAGTAGCCAATGCACAGAATTGGCAGTCTGGACTTTATAATTTCAGGAATTGCGTTTTATATGTATATTTTGTTGATTGAGTTTTGGGCAAAATTTGTGGTTTTTTTTTAATTTTTTTATTCTATTATTTGTAATTTATTTTAAATTCCAGCCTGGAATAAATTTTATTTATTAACACAATTGTGTATTCATTTCAGAATAAGGATTGTGTGGGTTTTTGGGGGTGAATGTAATTGTGGCCAATAATAGGTTTCCCCAAGCCACACAATATGGGCCAGTGCTCGCTCAGCAGGATCACCATCGGTTCATTTGGAATGTCTTAGCACATTCACAAAGGGATGTTGTGATGTGCCTCACATAGTTAGGTTATGGTGAGGTTTGGTCACCAAATATTAGTAAGGTCACATGAAGGAGCGTATAACAAAGTTAGAACAGCATTGTATTGTAAACATACATGTGTCACAGACATTTGCCATCATACAAGGAAGGCTTAGGCCAGATGGGGCTAGCCAGTCCACACTTGTGATGGTCCCAATGTGGGACAGTATAGGGATTGTAGGCCAGATGGGGCTAGCCAGTCCACACTTGTGATGGTCCCAATGTGGGACAGTATAGGGATTGTAGGCCAGATGGGGCTAGCCAGTCCACACTTGTGATGGTCCCAATGTGGGACACTATAAGAAAAGAGCCCAACGGGGGCAAAAAAAAAAACAACAATATTTTCACTTTTGCAAGGCAACAAGCCAACGTGTGAAAATTTTAGGGTCCAACAAGGACAACTGTTTGTGGGGCCATGTTTGGCCAGGATACAATGCATCCCTCAAATTCATGGGTGTGAACCATGGTGTGGGTGTAGGTCCGCCAGCATTTGAGCCAGGCGGCCAAGGTCCTGCAGGCCACGCTGTAGAGCCGTGGTCAAACGGGCCACAAATGCCTGATGGGCCTGGATGAATTCCTCCATGGTAGGGGCACCTGTATTGGGAGTAAACACAAACTTTAGTACACAGTCGTCACTGCTGATGGTTAGTCATGACTGGCCGCAACCATCCACTTACCCTGTTCCTCCAAATCCAGTTCACCATCAGACGGGGAGGGAGATGGGGTCAAGCTCCATCCATATGAGCCCGCACGTTCACCATCTGGAAAAAGGGTGAACCAACATGGTTTACTTTGTTTAAATAAATTGTTTGGCCCCAGATGAAATTTAAGCAACAGTGTGCAGGGTGTCTGTGGCAACATAACCCACTTACCACCATAGTCACTGTGTGGGGACATGGTCACCCCCGGACTCGCCACTGAGCTGGAGACAGTGGGAGGTGGTGTTACTCCCGGGCTGGGGCTCCGTGGCCACATTATGTGGTTCAGGGGTAACAGTGGTCCTGGGCTACGGGGCAAAGACTCCTCTGGGCCGCCAGGTACTTGCTGCTCCTCGCCCTCCTGTGGGGAGTTGATGTGTTCCTCCAGCAGCCAGGCAGATGGGGACAGCTGGTCACACTCCAGCGGGCTGCCAGGTGCGGACTGGTCCTCCACGTCCTCTGTCCCGGTGGGTGACGGGACGTCTGGCTCCTGAGGCCCGGGGGAAGGTGTTGACCCTGGGGACAAGGGTGCCACTTGAGCCTGATGTGGTGGGGTTCTTGATGGGCCACCTGGGGGTGGGGCATGGGGCCCTTCTTCTGATGAGGATTCAGCATCTAGTTTGAAATTTGAACATAAAAGACGTAATAAGATCATGCCTACACATTGTTGTCCTACAAAGAGCTTGTGTGGGTATGTATTTGACGGCTAAGGCTGGGGTCACACACACACAGATATGTGGCCAGATATTGTTGACAGATCTCTGGTTGCAGTGAAAGCATGGACACATTGTTCCATTTTGAGGCTGTCTCCAAATGTCAACATGTGACCATGATTTGACTGCAAACAGAGATCTGCAAACAATATGTGGGCAGATATCTGTGTGTGTGACCCCAGCCTTACTTAGCATCAACCAGGTGATGCTGGATGCATACACTCATGTTGTATGCATGGACTGTGCGTGTGAGACATTTTTAGGCCTGACTGGATGAGCACAACACTGTGAAGATGTGTTTGATTGTGTAGGCCACACTGTCCCTTGTCATATGTTTCCATCATTTTTTGTGTATTGTGGGACATGCACATGTGGCGGTGTGTGTTTTGGGGCAACAATTACTCACCACGCAGCCTGGCAATCCTGGCACGGATGTCCAGTATGCGACCTGGGCACTTGTGCTTCAAGTCAGCGATCTTTTTTTGGATCGCTTTGACTGTCCTCTGTACCCCAGTTGGCAGAGCAGGGCCCGCTGGATCCGCCGCACGGTGCACCGATTGCGCAGCCTGGGGTGGCGGTGGTGATGGTGGCCCCAATAGTCCCGACGGTCGCAATGATCAATGAGGATGATCAGCTCCGCCATCCCCCATGTTGCGGCGCGGTGCACGGCTGCCATGACTGCTATGGTGTGTGCAGAGGCGGGGCTGGCACCTTGCAGGCAGAGTGAAAATGAAACCAACGTCATGACGTCATTACGACCGCTGTGGGGGTGACGCACCTTTATAAGTAGCCCAACACGCAGTGACTCGCCCGACACACTTATGCGGCCCCTACTGCAGAAGACCCACAGTGCAGTCCGTACAACACGGCTCTGATCTGTCTACTGGGTAATCTCCTCCGATGTGCTATGGGATTGTGTGCATCTGTGTGCGCGCTGCGCGCACTGCCAGACCCGGAACACTTCTACGGCAGCTGCTGTGCAATAAGCCAGAGCGGTACGTAACACACACTTGTGCGCTGTGTCCCGCATTATTCGTTATCATGTTGATAGGATGTGCACACTGTATGTAGATCATGGGCCATTTATGATTTTACGTTCAAGTGTGTGTCCGCGTAATTGTACTACTATCTGATCGTGCATACGGCGCGTATGTGTAGTGCTGAAGGGACAGCTCATCCAAGATGGAGGGCTGTGAGGCAAGGGCCAATCGTAACGCAGCATCTTCCACCAATGATCGCTGAAGGGGCGCGGTATCACGGAGCATGGGTGACGCCTTAGCCACATTGCAGCTACATCGCCGGGTGTCCAGAGTTCCCTTCTGTAGCTTCTTTACACGCCGATACAGCTCGCTACAATCGGCGATGTAGCCATCTGTTTATGGGCAGTGCACGGATGCAGAGGTATCTGTAGCCGGCTGTGTCGTCCCGTCTTCAGACGCCGCTACTACGGGCGATATTGGCGCGACAAGCTACTTTTGTAACCTGTAGCGGGTTGTATCCATCCTGTTGTGGCGGCGTGTAAAGGTACCATTAGAGATAGATGGGAGAACTCCAGACCGCACAATAACCATAACCTGATATACAACATTTACAAATTTATACCAATCTCCAAAGTTGTGTAAAATTGCAGCTTTTTTGGCCGACATAAAAACCAGAACAAGGAGAATCACGCTAAATGTAATATTTTCTTAGTTTTCTTAAAATAAAATATTTGTATTTCCTCTGCGGTTTGTTACAGTTTGTGAACCCGGGAGAAGGCTCATGGCCGTTAGTATACAGAATTCTAGAATGTGTTGGTCCGCAGTATATTTGGGATCGTTACCCTTTGAAGCGAATAAAAAAAAACAGAATTGTTAGCTTGTTAATGAATGTAGCATTTCTTCAAGGAGCATTTTATTGTGTAGACTGCTGCATGACTGAGTCTGGCCACACACAGAGAATACACAATGTATACAATGTGGTAGTAAGGAAATGCTAATGGTCCTTTTCCTCTCTGTTAATGCAACCTACACCTGTGTCCAGAGGCCACACACTGAGCAGCGGGGGCCCAGTATGCCCGGCCATTGTGCTGTGTGGTTCCTGCATCCAGCGATCATGGTATAGATACATGTATGTATTGTATTTAGCACCATGAAGCCCAGGTACACGACACTACTATCCTACTCTGAAATGCATTTTAGCACGTGTCTTTTTCGTGTTATTCTTCCTACATGGTAGAAGTGCGTTTCCTTGTGGACAACGCTAAGCAGGGAGGCTTGAGTAGAGGAATATCAAACTATTTCAGGGTGCAGGACCTATGAAAGAACTCCACAATGCCATGGGCTCCACCTATCAGGACAGACATGGTTGTCCTCATGGTAGAGAAGCTCATTGCTATCATCCTGACACCAAGCCCTGAGTGCTGTCATTAGAGCTGAATCTTCTCTTCCCTGCCCTAATAAGTGCAAGATAAACACATGGGAGTGCCCTCTAGAGGCTGCTCTGAGAGGTGAAGAGCTGATTGGCAGAACCCAGCAGTGACCACTAATCTGTGTATTAGGTATGTTGTTCTGCTCCATATAGGTTTCCACCAGAGGTGATAACAGCTGATCGCTGGGGGTGCCAAGTGTCTGACCCCATGATCTAATAATTATGATACAGTGCCTACAAGTAGTCTTCAACCCCCTTCAGATTTAGCTGGTTGACACATGCGGAATTACGTAACTTGGCATTGTGACATTTGGACTGTAGATCAGCCTGGAAGTGGGAAATGCAGTGCCACAAAAATGTTTTTTTTTTTTTTTTTTAAAGCGTTAAAAGTTAATTCAGAGGGTCATTTATTATTCAACCCCCTCAAACCACCAGAATTCTGTTTGGTCCCCCTAAAGTATTAAGAAGTAGTTCAGGCACAAATAACAATGAGCTTCACATGTGTGGATTAATTATCTCTTTTGCCAGCCTTTTCTGACTATTTAAGACCCTCCCCAAACTTGTGAACAGCACTCATACATGGTCAACATGGGAAAGACAAAGGAGCATTCCAAGGCCATCAGAGACAAGATCGTGGAGGGTCACAAGGCTGGCAAGGGGTACAAAACCCTTTCCAAGAAGTTGGGCCTACCTGTCTTCACTGTTGGGAGCATCATTCGGAAGTGGAAGGCTTATGGAACTACTGTTAGCCTTCCACGGCCTGGACAGCCTTTGAAAGTTTCCTCTCGTGCCGAGGCCAGGCTTGTCCAAAGAGTCAAGGCTAACCCAAGGACAACAAGGAAGGAGCTCCGGGAAGATCTCATGGCAGTGGGGACATTGGTTTCAGTCAATACCATAACTAACGTACTCGACCGCAATGGTCTCCGCTCCAGACGAGCCCGTAAGGTACCTTTACTTTCAAAGCGTCATGTCAAGGCTCGTCTACAGTTTGCTCATGATTACTTGGAGGACTCTGAGACAGACTGGTTCAAGGTTCTATGGTCTGATGAGACCAAGATCAAGATCTTTGGTGCCAACCACACACGTGACGCTTGGAGACTGGATGGCACTGCATACAACCCCAAGAATACCATCCCTACAGTCAAGCTTGGTGGTGGCAGCATCATGCTGTGGGACTGTTTCTCAGCCAAGGGGCCTGGCCATCTGGTCCACATCCATGGGAAGATGGATAGCACAGCCTACCTGGAGATTTTGGCCAAGAACCTCCGCTCCTCCATCAAGGATCTTAAGATGGGTCGTAATTTCATCTTCCAACAAGACAACGACCCAAAGCACACAGCCAAGAAAACCAAGGACTGGTTCAAGAGGGAAAAAATCAAGGTGTTGGAGTGGCCTAGTCAGTCTCCTGACCTTAACTCAATTGAAAACTTGTGGAAGGAGCTCAAGATTAAAGTCCACATGAGACACCCAAAGAACCTAGATAACTTGGAGAAGATCTGCATGGAGGAGTGGGCCAAGATAACTCCAGAGACCTGTGCCAGCCTGATCAGGTCTTATAAAAGACGATTATTAGCTGTAATTGCAAACAAGGGTTATTCCACAAAATATTAAACCTAGGGATTGAATAATAATTGACCCACACTTTTATGTTTAAAATTTATAAAAATTCAACTGAGCAACATAACTTTTTGGTTTGTAAGATTTATGCTTCTGTTAATAAATCCTACTCTCGTTTGGAGTTTGAAGGCTCTAACTTATTGGCATCTTATCAAACCAGCTAAATCTGCAGGGGGTTGAAGACTACTTGTAGGCACTGTATATCCTAGCTAAAGGTCACCCAATGGTTGATAACTCTTTTAAAGCAACTCCAGCAAAAAAACATGATTTTCACACTTTTCCATTGTTTTACACAGAAATATTTTAATTAAAGGGAATTTGTCACCAGCTATTTTCTATCTTATCCGAGAACAGCATGTTGTAGGGGCCAAGACCCTGATTCCAGCAATTTATCACTTATTGGTTTGTTTGTTATAGGTTTTGCTTATCTGTGAGAGATTATTAATGCCATGTGGTGCTCCATATTCATGATCTCTGTATAACACCCACACCCCACCACCAATGATTGGCAGCGCTCTGCTTATGTGTATACAGAAAGCTGACAATCCATGGCACTAGGGGAGGGAGTATAGGGCCCGTCACACAGGGAGATATCGCCGGCGATGTTGCCGGCAACTGAGGGGCGTGGCCAAGTTGCGGCGACATCGCCGGAGAGTTGCCTCGTGTGACAAGGCGATAATCAATGTTGGGAAATCTGGCGATGTTGCTCAGGCGATCATGCCTGATCGCCCTGTGTAACGCGGCAACCTGCAATGTTGCGGGCGATTCCGCCTATCTACAACATTGCGAGTTATCGCTCGCTGGGTTGCTGGGCAACCCAGCGAGCGATAGCCGCGGCAACTAGCCGGCGACATCGCTGGTAAGTTGCTCCGTCTGACATCTCCCCGGCGATGTTGTCAGGGATGCGCGCTCCCGCGATCCCCGGCAACATCGCCGGCGATATGTCCCTGTGTGACGGTACTTTATGAGTTATGCACCACTCGTCATGGAGAAGACAAGCAAGTCAGCGGCGGATAACACAGGGATTTAATCAATACTAAGATAGAAACCCAGTAAAGGACACACACTGGAATCAAGGATTTGTCCTCCATATTATGAGAGATGGGACAGGGAAAATGCTGATTTTATTAGGATTTTTTAAAAAGATAAATGCGGAAATATGTATTTTTTTTTTTTATGTGTAAACACAATTACTAGATAGCGATATTTTTTAGACATTTCAGTGCTGTGTTAATCCCACGCACACTTAAAGGGGTTGTCTACTTTTGGCGACTATTTTTTTTTCTCATCTTTGCAGTTGAGTTTTACTAAAATATTTTCCTTGTTTGCCTTCTGTAGCCTCTGTGTTGTACTGTCTGTTAATGGCTACAGAGAATTAACTGAGAGTCAGTCAGTCAGCCCAGTATGGTGGGACTCTCAGCTGATTATCTTGTGCACCAATTCTGCAAGGAGAAAATAAGCAACTTGTGCATGAGATTTCAGGATTCTCATTGACTTTGCTGACATCAGGATTCCCTTCAAGTTTTGTGACAAATCTGCACTCAGATTAAGGACGCTTGTCCAAAACGCGTCCAGCTTTGGGACTGCGTTCCCTCTACTTCATGCTTTTTATGCTCATGGAATACTAAATAAAGGATATGGAACATGGAGAATTGAGTTCGGGCCGGTTTCCTAACATCTTTACTTAAAAAAGCATCAAACAATACACCATTGGCACACAGCCTAACACATCCAGCGACATGCTGCAGTCATACAGTGATTTTTAGACCCATATAAAAGGCACCATTCGTAATCAAACGTAAGCCAATATCAGGGGTAGAACAAACAGTAAAAGCAGAATGGAAATATTTGCACCTCTTCCAGTTCTAGTTGTAAGGCTACATTCACACACAGGGTTTTGGCTGCGCTTTGTGAGGATCCATTTTTGGTGCAGTTTCTGCACCAAAAATAGATCCTCACAAAACGCAGCCATGTGTGTGAATGCTGCTGCGTTATTTACTCACCCCAGCCCCCCCTCCCCCCGCACTCCCACAGTGATCTCCGGTGATATCCTCATCCCAGAGGCTGCAGTGATCGAAGCCTCTAGAACCCTGCACATGTGACTGAGTGATGTCGCTCAGTCACATGGTGCAGTGCCAGGTCCTCTCGCAGATCCTGCGGCCTCCTGGAATGACAGGACATTGCTGGAGATCACCAAGGGAGCGCAGAAAATGTTAAATAATTGACATTCTCATTATTTTTATTTTGAGCCCAAGGACAGATCCGTAAAAACCACAGTGTGTGAACACCAAATTGTGAAATGCATTGACTTGGCTGGGACAGACAACATCACTGCAATGGCGGATCCATACAAAACGGGACACTAGCGGAGCACTAGCGTCCCATGTGAATGTAGCCTAAGTTCCAAGTACTAATGGAAATTCTTAATTAAAATGCATTCATATACATGTGGCCTTTAACCCCTTTCTTCAAAGCCATTTTCTAACTTCTTTTTTTTCTTGCTTTTTTGATCTTCTTCCAAGAGCCATCATTTTTTTTTATTTTTCCATCCACACATCTCATAACAGCTTGTCCTTATTTGTGGGACAAGTTGTAGCTTTGAACGACGACCCTCATTTTACCATTTAATGTGCTAAAAAATGGGAAAAATTCCAGTAGTAGTAAAATAAATGCATTTCTGCTTTGGTTTTTTGTGTTTTTTTTTCTTTTTTTACAGTGTGAGAAGAGTTACACTGAATCAAGATTCTCCGAGTCAGTACCATTATGGAAAAAACAAACTTGTATAGATTTGTATTTGCACTGAGGAAAAAATGTTGGGGATTGTGCCATCATTTTCCGAGACCTTTAATATTTTTGTTTTTCCCTCAATTAAGATGGCTAAAGGTACCTTTACACGTCGCAACATTGCTTGCAATTTCGCTTGCAACTTGCTGGTTGCAGTGAAATCATGGACACATTGTTCCATATGTACACAGCAACAAAATATAACAATGTGTCCATGATTTCTGCAACCAGTAAGTTGCAAGTGAAATTGCATGCAATGTTGCGACGTGTAAAGGTACCCTTAAGGCCGCTTTACACGTCACGATATCGTAACGCAACTACGATAAAAAGTCACGTGGTTCGGGCATAGCAGTCGATATCGCTCGTGTGTTGTGTCGTGTAAATGAGCAATGCGATGCAAGAACAATGCAAAAACGATATTGTTTGTGGATTGTGCATGCTCTCCAACTGTGCAGTATTGGCTTGACGATCTGCCATGATCGTGCTGTGTGACAGCGCAACAACGATTTGGAGCGCAACTTCTCCTATTCGCTCCAATGTTAAATGGTCGTTCCCTGGGTCGCTCGTACACAGCGCGAAGGAAGGGGGCGTAGACATCGCAGTTGCGTAACCTGCCGATATCTCCCTGTGTAACATCTCCTATGCGATTTTGGACAAGTGCCAAAAAAGTGCGCGCTCCATGAGATCTGACGCAATATAGGAACGATATTGCGACGTGTAAAGCGGCCTTTAGGGTTTGTTGTTGTTTTTTTAAGTAGCAGACAATTTTATTGATACCATTTTTGGCATTATACAACTTTTTGATCTGGTTTTATTGCATATTGTTGGAAGGAGGAGTAGTTAAAAATAAAAACACATTTCTGGTGTTTTTTAAATCTTTTTGGCATTTCCCAATTATGTTGATTCATTTTATATATTGATAAACTGAACCTTTATGAAAGCAGCGATATCACATATGTATTTTTTATTTCTTTATCTTCAACCAGGGAAAAGTAGGGTGATCTGAACTTTTATATTTTTTTATATTATTCAAAACATTTCTTTTTAAGCCTAATTTTTGGTCTCCTCAGGGGACTTGAACCTGTTGTCATCTTATCCCTTATCCTATGTGTTATGATACTATAGTATTGCAGTATAAAGTAAAACTCCCAGGTGGCTTTGAAGCTCAGCATATAGCTGAGCTAGAGAAAATCATGGAATGGTGGAGCTGGAAGGGAGCTCCTGGGTCATCTGGTCCATCCTCCTGCTCAAACCAGAATTTATGAAATCACCCAGCACCCAGCACACTTCTAGCCTGAATTCCATTACTTATTTGCTAGTTTATTACAACTAGCGGGTTACCTCTTTCCAAAAAAATATAATTTTTATTAGGGAATAAGCGCCAATACTGAATGTCTTCTATTTCATAAATTGTATATTTAATATGAGGATTAGCAATCTAGTTTAAATCCCCGGTCACTTTCAATCTGTTCTTTCCTTTTCATGTCATAGTTTTGTCATTCAAAGTACGGTAATTTACCTGAGAATATCAGGGATCTTTATAAAATAAGCTAAAAAATGTCTAGCATCTGGTAGTGCGGACAGACAGATGTGCTTCACGGCTTATGTCAGCACATTGCTTTGGCTAACTGCATGGTAACTCATGGAAGAAAAAATACTAACGTTATAGCGGAAATAAAGTATATGTGAATCATGTATAATAACTGTAAGATGTGGATAGTACAGAACAAATAATACCTGTACTTATGTAAAGTGTTCTCTGCAAATAGCCAGACACGGCTGGCGAGAAGCTGGGTACAGAGTTATTCAATGGAAATACTGGCAGGAACCGTACAAGTATAGGGGATTTAATTTCAATACTCTATCTCAACTTTTTCCCATTCTGAGACCCGTCATAAATATGTGCATCCAGTCTAAACAGCCTAAATTGCAGACTGATATACTAAAGAATAACGGCCAGAGGGGTTTGGCGGCAGTTACTGAAAATGATGAGTAATTCAAACGCAAAGGGATAAATTAATCAGTACTAACATTTCTTGGGCCCCTTTCACATAGGTGTTTTTATGAAAATGCGGCAGATGCGGCAGAATTGCCACATCTTCCGCCTAACCTGCGGTAAGCCTCATGTATTGTCTATGGGGCTTGCGATCAGGTGAGGCAAGTGCGGCCGCGACTGGCAGAACCGCACTTGCCGCACCTGACCTCAAGCCCCATAGACAATGCATGGGGCTTTCCGCAGGTTAGGCGGAAGATGCGGCAGATGCGGTAATTTTGCCGCATCTGCCGCATTTTCATAAAAACGCCTATGTGAAAGGGACCTTGGGGCTTTAAACATCAGCGTTTTCACTGATGTGCGGCAGATATGGCAGATTTACTGCATCTGCCGGATCTGCCGCCTGACGGCCGCACTTGTTGCCCGGATCCAGCAGGCCCCATGCATTGTCTATGAGGCTTGTGGTCTGGTGTGGCAAGTGCGGTTATGTCGGATCAGCCGAATCCGGTACTTGCAGCTGCAAAAAAAAAGCTGCAAGCAGTGTTTTTTCTTCGCAGCCGCAAGTGACAGATCGGCCGCATCCAGCAGAACCGCACTTGCCGCACTGGACCACAAGCCACATAGACAATGCATGAGCTTGCTGGATTCAGGCCGCAAAGATGCGGCGCCACCTGCTGGATCGACTGCACATCAGCGAAAAAGCTGATGTGAGGGGGTGTTAGGCTGCTTTCACACTTACATTTTTTCAAATCAGGAAGATCAGGTATTTTAGTTAAAAACCTGATTCTTACAGGGTCCAGTTTTTTGCCCATTCACTTTAATGATGTCATGTAGAATCCTGCTGCTTCTCGTTTTTCCTGACATCATTAAAATGAATGGGCAAAAAACTGGATCCTGAAAGAATCAGGTTTTTAAGGGCAGCTTCACACCACGGTTTTGGTGTCTCAGGTTCTGTCTGGTGTTTTGCAGGGAACCTGACAGCCCCGGATAGTACAGAGCCAAAGGGCAAATATGCCCTCCAGTCCTGTTTTCTGCCGGAGTCGGCAGATCGCAGGGTTCAGGAGCTGCCCCTGCTGAAATGTCAGCTCCTGAAATCTCAGCGGTGAGCTCTCCATGGTGCTGAAGTTCAGTGCTGGCTGGTGCTGAGCTCCAGGACCCGGCACCTGGGAACCAGACAGATTTGTCTGTCATGTCCGGCTTCCATAGAATCGCATGTTAATGGGCGCCGTATCGTGCCAAATCCGGGTGGATCCGGTTATGTGTCACTTTTTGCCCTGGACACAAAAACGCTGCAAGCTGCGTTTTTGTGTTCGGGAGAAAAATCCGAATTCTCCCAATTCCTCCCGAACAGATGGAAACCGGATGTCAAATAGCTGCCATCCGGCCCACACCGGACAGCCCCAGATCAGCAAAACCGTGGTGTGAAGCCGCCCTAACTAAAATACCTGGTCTTCCTGATTTGAAAAAACACAAGTGTGAAAGCAACCTTACTCAAGTCTTGAACAAAAGCCAGCTAAAGTATTACAAAACATTCTATCGCGCTCAAACCAACGTTGTTCAATGAGGAAGTGCATGTCTGATTTTTTTCCTTGGACCGAGTGGTTCAAGGAAAAAAGTTGAAGGGTCCTCAATTTGTATCAGAAAGTCAGATGGCACTTGGCAATTCAAGTCTATGAATTCATAAAAGAAAAAATCATACTGAACTCGGATGACATCCAAGTGTGGTCCGATTTTCACGGACTGACAAGTGGAGAAGCCTTTTGTTTTATTATCTTCCACATCCGAGGAAAGCAGATCCTATTCTGATCAAACTCGGATCAGAGTCTGATTGGCATAATTGGACCCGGTTGGAGAAAATACAGTCGTGTGATCCCAGCCTAGTGCTGGTTTCACACTGCAGTTTTTCCCTGGTACAGGTTCAATCAGGTTTGTGTGCCAAAACCAGGAGAGGAACTTGCAGAGAAAAAGTATAATTGAAAGATTGACACCTGTTCTGAGTTTTGGAGACACTCCTGGTTTTGACACACAAACCTGATCGAACCTGATCAGTGAAAAAACTGCAGTGTGAAACCAGCCTAAAGGCCGGGTTAGGCTGGTTTCACACTGCGGTTTTTCACTGATCAGGTTTGTGTGCCAAAACCAGGAGAGGAACTTGCAAAGAAAAAGTATAATTGAAAGATTGACACCTGTTCTAGGTTTTGGAGTCACTCCTGGTTTTGAAACACAAAACCTGACCTGATCTGACCTGATCTGACCTGATCTGACCTGATCTGACCTGATCTGACCTCAGTGTGAAACCAGCCTTAGGGTGCCTTCACACTGCGGCGTGATCCGGTCCGGGGCTGTCCGGGATGACCCTGACAGCCACGGACTGGATCAGCACACAGGACTGGAGGGCTAATATGCCGTCCGGTCCGGTGTGCAGCGCACGCAGCTGCAGCCGCTGACAGGTCAGGACCGCGGCGCCGCGGTCCTGACTTATCAGCAGTGGGAACTGCGTGCGGCTGCACACCGGACCGGAGGGCATATTAGCCTTCCAGTCCTGTGTGCTGATCCAGTCTGCGGCTGTCAGTGTCATCCCGGACAGCCCCGGACCAGATCATGCCTCAGTGTGAAGCTGCCCTTACACGCTGCGATGTCCCAGTGATCCGAACAACGATCGGGATAGCTGGGACATCGCTATATGATCACTGGTGAGATGTCACGCAGGCAGACTCACCAGCGAGAATGCTGGTAACCAGGGTACACATCGGGTAACTAAGCATAGCGCTGAACTTAGTTATCTGATATTTACCCTGGTTAACATGTCCCAGTGTGTACTGTGAGGCTCTGGGCGTTGGTCTCCCGCTGACACACACACCAATGCTGGCTACCCAGGGGGAGACTAACAACGGAAAAATGGTCCTGGCCATTTACCAACGATCAGCGAGCTGGTCGTTGGTCTATATCACACGCAGCGGCATTGCTACGAAGTCACTGTAACGTCACAAAACTGGTGACGTTGCAATGATATCGTTAGCAATATTGTTTCATGTAACGGGCCCCTAACAGTAGTCAGTTCATTGGGAGGTACACACATCTGTATGTATTTAAGCCATCCTATTACAAATATACTGGTGTAAAATATAAAGAATCTGAAGAGTCTCAATATGCATTTCTCCTACTGTTAATCTCTACCCACTTTTTTGTGTCAACAAATGAATGTTACAAAATATTAGTGGGATATGTTGAGAAAAGTTTGCATATTTTACATGTGTTTTTTTTTTTTCTGTAAAGGGCAAGATGAAGGCTCGTTCGTCAGGTGAAATGATCTTTTGGGTTGCATGAAAAAAATCTTCATTCTTGGCAGGGCACCCTCCTGTTGAAATGATGCAAAATCGCTTGGTCTAAATGCACCTTATAATATCAGGAGGACATTTTTTGCTTGGATTTTCCCCATTAGTGACTGGCAATTCTTCCCAATTAGAATCATACCCATAGAAAGAGCCGTCAGGTATTGGTTGAGTATCTTCAATGGAAAGTTTTGACCTGTTAACCCCAAAGATGACATATTTTTACAAATTGATAACAGATAGAAGACATATGCAGATCCTTGAGGCCACGTGCACATGCTTAGTGTATGCTGAGATTTTATCTCAGTATTCATAAGTCAAAACCAGGAGAGGGTGATGAATACAGAAGTGATGACATGTTTCCAATATAGGTTTCCTCTGACTGCTCCACTCCTGGTTTTGACTTCCATGTTATTAGGTTAAACAAACCTCACCAGATACTCAACATGTGCACAAGCAGGAGTTCCATCCATTGCAAACTATATATGGGTTACGTTCTCACGATGAGCTTTTGGTGAGTTTTTGACACTGCATCAAAAATGCAGTGCCTCAGGGTAACAAAATACATACAATTTGTTGGGCAACTTCTCCTAAGTATGCCAATATCCCAACTGCGGTGGGAAACTACTGTTTAGGTGCATGGCAGTGCTTAGAATGAAAGAAGTACCATTTGACTTTTGAAAGGCCAGATTGTCTTGCCTGGAATCATTAGGTGATCCCACTTTGCGTTTGGAGAGCCCCTGACATGCCTTAACAGTGGAATTACCCACAAAGGACCCCATTTTGGAAATTACACCCCACAAGGAACTTATCTTAATGTGTAGTGAGCACCGTGAACCTCCAGGTGCTTCAAAGAATTTTAGAGCATTGACCGGTGAAAATAAATAGTCTAAATTTTCCCACAAATATGTTCTTTTTAGCTCCAAATTTTGTATTTTCCAAGGGTAACAGAAAAAAATTGCACCAATTTGTTGTGCAATTTCTTCTGAGTACACTGATACCCCATATGTGGTGAAAATTTACTGTTTGGGCGCACGGTAGGGCTCGGAAAAGAAGTAGCGTCATTCAAATTTGGCTTGAATCATTAGCAGACATCATGTCGCATTTGAAACACCCCTGATGTTCCTTAACAGTGGAAACACCCCACAAATGACCCCATTTTGGAAACTATACCCCTCAAGTAACTTATCTAGATGTGTGGTGACAGGGGTGGACTGGCCCAAGTGACAGGGAAGCAGTTGCCCCACAGGCCGG
Source organism: Allobates femoralis (assembly GCA_033576535.1). NCBI lineage: Eukaryota > Metazoa > Chordata > Amphibia > Anura > Aromobatidae > Allobates > Allobates femoralis. The sequence continues at coordinate 158,908,373 of JARQOC010000005.1, read as the reverse complement.
TGGTATAGCCCCAGCTTAGGGCCGCCCCTTAATGATAGGGGCCGCACGGCGGTACTGTTCAGCTGCAGCAATGAAAGTGGAAGCTGTGAAGAAGGCGGCGGGCCAGTGAGTGACAACAGACCCCACCCCCGCTCTTCACCTGGCTAACTCCGCTAGCAAGGGCAAGATCTACCAGCCAGCCCCTGTGTGGTGAGCACCCTGAACTTCTGGGTGCTTTACAGAATTTTGGAACATTGAGCTGTGAGAAGAAAAGAAAAATCACATATTTCCCACAAAAATGTTGTTTAAAGCCGGCTTCACACCACGGTTTTGAACCAGACAGAACCTGATCTGGTGTTGGCCCTTTGTGTCTCTATGATGCTGGATTGGTCTTATTTGGCCTACGGTTTTGTGTTTTTCCGTGAGGATCTGGTTGTGTTTGTTTTTTGCATCGGACACAAAATAGGAGTCTGCATCATTTTTGTGTTCGGTGCAAAAAACGAACAAAACTGCATCCTCCCGAATCCGGGGCGATCCGCTGCCCATAACATGGGAGTCTATGGGCGCCCAGGATCTGACAAACAAACCGGATCGTTTCCCAGATGCCTGGTACTGAAAAGCAGTGGCTCTGAAACACAGCCATGCTCATTCTGCACCATGGACAGCAGCAGTATTTCAGAGCCAGCACTGAAGTTCAGCACCATGGAGAGCTCCACTGTACTGAAGGCTGAAATTTCAACACTGCGGGAAGCTCCCCTGTACACGCGAACTGATATTTCAGCACCGCGGACTGCAGCACCCACGAGCACAAGCAAATCCTGCAAAAAACAGGATCGGAGGGCATATCTGCCCTCAGTTTGTTCTCGTCCGGTGCTGTCAAGTTCTGTCCGGTGCATCCTGCAAAACACCGGACAGAACCTGACTGACAAAAACTGTGGTGTGAAGCTGGCCTAGGCCTCAAAATTTGTATTTTCACAGAAATAACAGGAGAAAATACACAATACTATTTGTTGTGCAATTTCTCTTGAATACACCGATACCTCATATGTGATTAGAAACTACTTTTGAGGTAAAGTGCAAAGCTCAGTAGTGAAGGAACGCTATATTGGATTTCAGATTTAGCTAAAATGGCTTGAGGGTGCCATGTTGCATTGGCAGAGCCCCTGAGGTGCCAGAATAGCAGAAATCCCCCACATGTGATCCCATTTAAAAAACTGCAACCAATGAATTCATTTAGGAGTGCATCGAGCTTATTGACACCGCAGGTGTGTGACAAAATTTTATACTATTGGGCAGTTAAAGAAGACCTGTCAACCCCCCCCCAAGGATTTCAATCTAAATGCAGCACTGAATGCAGCATGTCTACTGCATTCAGGCAAAGGTTCCCCCGTGTGTGTGTGTGGTGTGTACCCTGTGTTATAAAAAGTCACTGCAAAAAGTCAGGGGGGCATTCCCTGTTGCTGGAGGCAGGTCACTTCACGGGCAAGGATTGATCCACACACATGAGGCAGGGAACGGAAATAGCCCCCGTGAAGTGATCTGCCTCCAGCAACAGGGAATGCCTTCCTGACTTTTTGCAGTGACTTTTTATAATGCTATATCTCGGGGTACACACCACACACACATGGGGGACCCCTTGCCTGAATGCAGCAGTAATGCTCCATTCAGTGCTGCATTTAGATTGACATCCTTGGGGGGATGGGGGGGGGAGCGACAGGTCCTCTTTAAGAAAAAATAATTACATTTTTACAACTAAAATGTTGTTTTAGACCCAGATTTCCAATTTCTACATGGGGAATAGATAAAAAAGGCCCTAAAATGTATTACACAACTTTTCCTGAATGTGGCAATACCTCACATGTGACTGTAAAGTACTGAGGAAGCAGCAGGTCCTGCTTAGGGATGAGCGAGTACCTTAATATTCGTGCTCGCTATACTCGCAACGAGTAGGGATAGGTACTCGCTACTCGTTGCGAGTATAGCGAGTACGAATACTTTCGCAGTATATCTATAGATACACTGCGAAAGTAGCCTAAAAGTGAGTAAAAGTTGTTAAAAGTTGATAAACTTACATACTCACCTTCCGACGCCTGCACCGGGACCGGCAGAGAAGGACCTGTCACTACCAGCCAATCGGATGGCGCCACGTCACAACTATGTCATCGCTAGGGGCCACCTGATTGGCCAGTTTGCAAATTCCTGATTGGCCAATTTGCAAGGTCCTAGATGTGCTATCAGGACCTTGCAAATTGGCCAATCAGGTGGCCACTAGCGATCACGTGGTTGTGACGTAGCGCCATCTGATTGGCCAGATCGCTACCGGCCATCTGATTGGCTGGTAGTGACAGGCCCTTTTCCAGCAATCGGATGGCTTCTCTGCCGGTCCCGATGCAGGCGTCGGAAGGTGAGTATGTAAGTTTATTATTTTTTAACAACTTTTACTCACTTTTAGGCTACTTTCACAGTGTATCTATAGATCTATCTATAGATACACTGCGAAAGTATTAGGACTACTCGCTACTCCCGAGTACTCATAAGCAGGGGCGGACTGGGCCGGGTTCCTGGGGGGCAATTGCCCTCCAGGCTGCCGGTTTAGTGACAGTTCAGGGCCGCCCGATACTGCCGGCAGCCGCCCTGAACAGTGAAATGATCATCTGAGAGCGGCCGTCTCCGGGCTTCAAATCGCAGCAAGGCTGCGTCGTCCTGGCAACCGGCCGGACGGCGGTGCCCGGGCGGGATCGAGTCACTGACTGAGTCAGTGCTACAGTACTGCTAGAGCCGCGGGCGGCCATCTGTCGGCTCGGCGCAGCCGCACTCACCTGCTCTGAGCAGAGCTCTCAGCTCTCTCTGCAGGCAGCGCCACCGCGGGACCGGTCCGGCCAGCAGCGGCCGTTGTCATGGCACCCGGCCGGCCTGCGGGACGCCGGGATTGCATGGCCACTCAGTTTCAAGGCCGCCATTAGAGCCAGACCGAGGCTGTGTGTGTCCTCGGGTGAGTGAGTCCCGCCCTCCCACCTCAGTCATCCGCCCCGGCCTGCTGCCTTTGCAGTGCATCTCCCTTCACAGACCGCGGCGGCAGGCAGCTGAAGGCTCAGTCAGAGGAGGGAGGAGGACGGGAGGAGGAAATTTGAATTTCCCGCCGCCGGCACATCGATGCGGCCCGCGGCTGGTGCTGGGTGCGGGCGGCTCCCGGGTGCTGGCGGCTGCCTGGTGCTGGCAGCTGGCGGCTCCCAGTTGGTGGCGGTTGCCGGGTGCTGGCAGCTGCCACCTGGTGCTGGCAGCTGCCACCTGCTGCCAGGTGCGGGTGGCTGCGTGCCAGGTGCTGGCGGCTGGTGCCGGATGCCTGGTACTGGCGGCTGCCTGCTGGGTGTTGGTGGCTGCCTGATGCTGGCTGTCAGATGCTGGTGGCTGGTGCCGGGTGCTGGCGGCTTCCACCTGGTGCCGGGTGCTGGCGGCTGCCACCTGGTGCTGGGTGCTGGCGGCTGCCACCTGGTGCTGGTGGCTGCCTCCTGGTGCCGGGTGCTGGCGGCTGCCACCTGGTGCTGGTGGCTGCCTCCTGGTGCCGGGTGCTGGCGGCTGCCGCCTGGTGCCGGCTGTTGGATGCTGGTGTCGGCTACCGGGTGCTGGCAGCTGCCACTGGCTGCCCTGTGCTGGCGGCTGCCTGCTGGGTGTTGGTGGCTGCCGGGTGCTGACTGATGTGGGATGCTGGCGGCTGCCGCCTGGTGGTGGCGTTTCCGGGTGCCACCAGATACTGGCTGGTGCAGGGTGTCGGCTGGTGACGGCAAGCGTGAGACCAGGAGCGGCAGAGGAAGAAGCTGTCGGGATCCAGGATCAGGAGTGTGGAGTCAGGTAAGGCGCTATTACAGCCGAAGATAGCAACCGGGGGGGACGGGGGGGGGACAATGGAATGGATGGATAGTAGCAGCAGTCTCTATTGTGTATTTTCAATTGTGTGTATAGCCTACAGCCATCTCCATTGTCTATACGGCCAGCAGCCATCCCTATTGTCTATACGGCCCGCAGCCATCCCTATTGTCTATACGGCCCGCAGCCATCTCCATTGTCTATACGGCCCGCAGCCATCTCTATTGTGTATTTTCTATTATGTATATAGCTATTGTGTATTCAGCCCACAGCAGTCTCAAGTGTGTATGTGTGTAATCCTACTATAAAATTGCCTTATCGTGTCTTTCTTTCTGTAACGGAAATCCTTCATTGCTGATTGGCTGCTCCGCGACCAATCAGCGACGTGGGATTTCCGTTACAGAGAGACAGCGCTTCACTTCAAATAGCGGCCAGGAAAGTGGGCAGTGAAGTCGACTTTCCCACCAGCTATTTGAAGTGTCTGTCCTTTCAGCCCCCCTTTGTCACCCCTCACCGCATTGTGAATTCTCAGCCCCCTTCCCCCTCGTTGTTACCCACTCCCCGTACTGCGGTGTCACATCTTCCATGATATCCTGCATCTCTCCCTCTGTGCGATTGAGCATGTCCTGCCATCACTGCATGACACTCCTCCCACAGTGGAAGCGTCCACTATCATGGAAGATGTGACACCGCCACAGCTGAGGTGGTCAGGTGGTATTGTAGTGTTTGTTATAGGAGTGCAGCTCAATCTGCAGCAGCACAGATATCACAATGCACAAACAACACAGCATGAGCTCTGTTACATCTAAAAATATACATGGCAACTGTTGTAAGGCTGGGAGCAGTATTTAAAGGGAACCAACCACCTCAGATCACCCTAATACACAGTTAGTACATGTCCCTGCACCCTAAGGATACCTTTCCAGCACTGTTTTTGTGTAAAATCTTGCATTAGTATAACTGAAATAAAGAGTTTATAAACTTACTAGCCTGGTGACTTCTGGGCGTATCCCTCCTTCTGTTATACTTCAGGGCTGTGCATTGCATGTCTGTGCTCCCCCTCCCTCCGTGCCTGCTGCCCTGCCCTGATGGGTGTGATCGTTATCTCCTCTGCACAGAGGGAGGGGGAGCACAGCCATGCAATGAATGCACAGCCCTGAAGTATAACAGAAGGAGGGATACGCCCAGATGTCTCCAGGCTAGTAAGTTTATAAACTCTTTATATCAGTTATACTAATGCAAGATTTTACACAAAAACAGTGCTGGAAAGGTATCCTTAGGGTGCAGGGACATGTACTAACTGTGTATTAGGGTGATCTGAGGTGGTTGGTTCCCTATAAGTGTAGATGTAGTACAGTTGAGTTTGACAATGAAATGGTTTGTGTATCGTTCATAGTTTGTTATTGGAGTGCAGGTCAATCTATTGCAGGACATACAGACTTCACAATGCACAAAAAATACAGCACCAGCTCTGCTACATCCTACTATATAATTGTCTAATCGCGTCTTTCTGTCTGTAATGGAAATCCGCCGTGACAGGAGGAGAGACGGAGGAGCGGTGATACGAGGAGCGATGGACAAGCGGTGACAGGAGAGACAAAGGAGTGGTTACAGGTTTACGGGAGAGACGAAGGAGCGGTGACAGGAGGAGCAGTGACAGGAGGAGCGATGGACGAGCGGTGACTGGAGGAGAGACGAAGGAGCGGGGACAGGAGGAGCGGTGACAGGAGGAGAGATGGAGGAGCCGGGACAGGAGGAGCGGTGACAGGAGGAGCGATGGACGAGCAGTGACAGGAGAGATGAAGGAGCGGTGACAGGAGGAGCAATGGACGAGTGGTGACAGGAGGAGAGACGAAGGAGCGGTGACAGGAGAAGAGACAGAGGAGCGGTTACAGGAAGAGAGACGGAGGAGAGGTGACAGGAGAAGAGATGGAGGAGCGGGGACAGGAGGAGAGGTGAAAGGAGGAGAGATGGAGGAGCGGGGACAGGAGGAGCAGTGACAGGAGGAGAGATGGAGGAGTGGTGACAGGAGGAGAGATGGAGGAGTGGTGACAGGAGGAGAGATGGAGGTGCGGGGACAGGAGGAGAGGTGACAGGAGGAGTGGTGTAGTTCACTCACGTTGACTGAACAAGTTCTGTCAGTCACAGTATGTAAACTACATACATATTCTAGAATACCCGATGCGTTAGAATCGGGCCACCATCTACTATATAATAGAGTTATGAGTGTAAAAGTAAAAAAAAGGAAAAACGGCACAAAAATATAGAACAAAGTTGACTTTTTTGTCTAATGGCGTTAACCACGCATTGGTTCTTGGTTCTGCTCTCTTATCCCTGTAGTAAGCTCGGTTCTGCTCTGTTATATCTGTAGTAAGCTCGGTTCTGCCCTCTTATCTCTGTAGTAAGCTTGGTTCTGCTCCATATCACTGTAGTAAGCTTGGTTCTGCTCCATATCTCTGTAGTAAGCTCAGTTCTGCTCTCTTATCTCTGTAGTAAGCTCAGATCTGTTCTCTTATCTCTGTAGTAAGCTCGGTTCTGTTCCCTTATCTCTGTAGTAAGCTCGGTTCTGCTCCCTTATCTCTGTAGTAAGCTCGGTTCTGTTCCCTTATCTCTGTAGTAAGCTCGGTTCTGTTCCCTTATCTCTGTAGTAAGCTCGGTTCTGTTCCCTTATCTCTGTGGTAAGCTCGGTTCTGTTCCCTTATCTCTGTAGTTAGCTCGGTTCTGCTCTCTTATCTCTGTAGTAAGCTCGGTTCTGCTCTCTTATCTCTGTAGTAAGCTCGGTTCTGTTCTCTTACCTCTGTAGTAAGCTCAGTTCTGTTCTCTTATCTCTGTAGTAAGCTCAGTTCTGTTCTCTCATCTCTGTAGTAAGCTCAGTTCTGTTCTCTCATCTCTGTAGTAAGCTCAGTTCTGTTCTCTTATCTCTGTAGTAAGCTCAGTTCTGCTCCCTTATCTCTGTAGTAAGCTAGGTTCTGCTCCCTTATCTCTGTAGTAAGCTCGGTTCTGCTCTCTTATCTCTAGTAAGCTCGGTTCTGCTCTCTTATCTCTGTAGTAAGCTCGGTTCTGCTCCCTTATCTCTGTAGTAAGCTCGGTTCTGCTCTCTTATCTCTGTAGTAAGCTCGGTTCAGCTCCCTTATCTCTGTAGTAAGCTCGGTTCTGCTCTCTTATCTCTGTAGTAAGCTCGGTTCTGCTCCCTTATCTCTGTAGTAAGCTCGGTTCTGCTCTCTTATCTCTGTGGTAAGCTCAGTTCTGCTCTCTTATCTCTGTAGTAAGCTCGGTTCTGCTCCCTTATCTCTGTAGTAAGCTCGGTTCTGCTCCCTTATCTCTGTAGTAAGCTCGGTTCTGCTCCCTTATCTCTGTAGTAAGCTCGGTTCTGCTCTCTTATCTACTATATGTATCAGCCTGTTTTTAAATCCTTTTACCTCTGCTGCTTTAATGTAGCGGCCAGTGATAAACTGGCCAAAGTTGGACTGCCGCTGCAGCTCGCGGGCCACTGCCTTGTGATTGCCCCCCAGGCTGAAAAGTGCCAGCCAGCCCCTGCTCATAAGTACTCGGAAAGTGGCGAGTAGCCCGAATACCGAATAGTAGCGAGTATACTCGCTCATCCCTAGTCCTGCTGTGAAATGCGTAGGCTCAATAAACGGACATCAAACATATCCTTCCTGCTTTGTGGTCAGCGCAGAATCTAAACCTGGGCTTTTTCTTCACAAACGGATTTTTGTCCTGGATCAGCGACCAGGATAACAAGGCCCTTACACCTTACAGGTTGTTGTGACTCACACAGCCTAAAAAGGTGAGTCACACTAATCGGGGGGCATCGAATTATTATCATAGATAAGACCCTATGTGCGCTCCCTTCCCTCTTTGTTTTTGGGGGAAGGAGGCATATCACTTTTCCAGACCCTTTGTGCTACCAGTAAAGTGAAAGCCCATTATATTTCCATTAACAGATGACAGACCTTGGTGGGGACTTCTTTTTTTGGGGGGTTTAGTTGAATGCTATTGGTGGCAATTTGGGTACAGAACATTTTGGATCATTTATCCTGTGCTCTATGCTAGGCGCTTACATTAGGTTTTCAGCTACATCACTAAAATACGTTATTAAGGTGAAACTCCTGATGAATCCATTCACTAATGAGGCAGCAGAGTTTGCCTTCATGTGCAGCCATTTTCTTCTTTTCAAAGGTGGACAATAATGTTGATGACTGCACTTTTGCTCACGCCAAAAAAGACGTGCAAAAAAAGATGGACACCACCGGATCACAGTTCAAAGTGACTCCCTCTGCCTGATTACAGTGAATTTTCCATTGATAATTTTATCTGAATTTACTCGTTATTGCCGATGTAAGTGCTCAGTGTATAGCGCAGGATAGCCGTGAGCTGAGCCTTACTGCAACCTTGGGGAGACAGAATGAACAAATCAACAGGAGTTGAAGAATTGGCTTTATTTTTATTTTTATACCGATCACCAAGTGATTAGGCAGTTTTAGGGTATGTGCACATCAGTCGTTTCTGCATCTTTGCAGAACGACCGGGAACCGGTGGAGAATGGCAGAACTGAGTTTTCTGAACTCGCTAGTGTCCCTGGTTTTGTTAGCGTTTTGCTAACGATTTGCGATCGGGTCACTAGCGTTTGTACAGCGTGTTCTTGGCGATTTCCCCGGCGTTTTTCTTAGCGATTTCCAGACTGGTCTTTGGTGCACTTGTTCAGCTGGACCCGCTGGAAAAACGCTGAAAAGAAGTCGCTTGCTCTATCTTTGACAACCGGTGGAAAACCGGTGAATAAACTGAAAACGACCAGACAAAAATCGTTCTTATGTAGACAGCGTTTTCTAAACTCCATTGACTAGCATGTTAATCCAGCCGGTGGCTAGGATTAACATAAATTAACATAAAACTCAGTGGAACCCGCCGACAGAACACTTCCAAAAACAGCCCACAAAACGACTGATGTGCACATACCCTTATTCTTAAGGTCAGTACAATTACAGCAATACCAGATTTATATTTTTTTTTAGGTTTGGCTAAATACGCTTTTTACAAAATAAATATTTTTTGCAACACTGAATCTTGAAGGCTGTAGTTTTTTATTTTTCTGCTGACAGATTCCTGTGAAGACTTGATTTTTGCGGGATGAGTTGGAGTTTTTATTGGTATCATTTTGGCCGCATAATCCACATAATATCTTTTGATCTCTTTCTCTTCCACTTTTTGTGAGGCAAAATCAAGAAGAAACAGAAGTTCAGGAATTGGGGGTTTTTTTTTGCACCGTTCACAGTGTTGCAAAAGTGATAACACAGCTTTATTTTTTGGGTTAGTACATTTACAGCAATACCACATGTATTTAGTTTTTCTAGGTTTTGCTGCTTTTACACCTTTAAAAAAGCTTAGAGAAAAAGAATTGTTTTTGCATTGCTGTCTTCTGAGAGCTGTAGCTTTTTTGTCTGCTAATGAAGCTGTGTGGTGGCTTATTTTTGCGGGGCAAGATGACATGTGGAGCCCACTGGCACGGGGTACTCGGTACCGGACCAGGGTACTGCTGGGGATATCACGGCGGTCTTGGTCTGGACCGTGTCCGGGGTTCCGCAATAAATGGGGGAATATTTACAGGGGAGTTTGTCATGATGCCACCCACGGGTTTTGGTCAGTGAGGGACCACCGCTACTGCAGAACCTCCGGGGATGATGTTGGACAGCTGGGGATGTAATGGCTCTCCACAGGTAGAGCTGGGTTCCCCGGGGCAGTGGTAGTAATAGTCTATAGATGGTACTATGGATGTTGCAGGATAGGGGTAGTAGTAGAGATGATGGTAGTTTGTGAGGGTATGCAGGGTTTGAGCACAAGGATCACACACACACTCACGGTTTTGAAGTTTTCCAAGGCTTTACTGCAGATTTTGGTAGCCGAGTACTGTCCACGGAGTCTGTACAGGGGCTGGGTTTCTCTCACCCTGACAGGGTCCTCAGCTTCCTACTCTTGCGCCTTGTGTGTGGCTCTGCTGCTGCTTTAGCTGAGCTGCTGGCCCTGTCTCTCCTCACAGGTACCCCCTTTGCTAGGCAACTTGAGTCTTTCTGTGTGCTTCTGACCCCGCCGTGTTGCTTCGCTGAGGTACAGTGTAGATTTACAACCTCCACTATCCCAGTGTTTTCTGTGCTGCGTGTTTCAGTCACAGATTCGGATCCGGTATCCGGTCTCTGCGCTCCTCTGGGGCGAGTTATGAGATAACTCAGTCTCCCAGATATGTTCCTCTGTTTCTTGTACTCCTCTCCTCAGACCCTGGCTTCAGGCCTGAAAGTAGTCAGTGGTCCATGTCAGGAGATCAGCACTGCTCCCATTTTCAGGTTCTCCTCCTAGTGCTCCCTGCACTAAACTGAACTGTCAACTGTCAACTATCAACTAAATACTTCCTCCTCAGACCAGAATATATCAGGGAGCTGCTTGAGCTCCCCCTTCTGGCCTAAAGGTGCTAGTGCAGTGTCCAGTGTTGTGTGGGGAGTTAACCCTTGTGATGTTACTGTGGCACATTAACCCCTGGGGTGTCACATTCCCCCTTAGTGAAAGACAGTACTCCTGGACTGTAGAAAAACAACAAACAGTTAATAATACAATTAATATTTACAGAGTCTTAAAAAAAATAAAAATACAAAAATCACTAAAATTCAAAAGAGTCCAAAAGTTCAAAAGCAGTTTTTCCGGAGGTTTAGTCTATTGCCTCCGGGCTGATAAATATTTACAAAAGAGTTTTTACCACAACCAGTCCGTGGTAGTATGGTCCATAAATAAATAAGAAAGAAAAGTTCAAGAATATGCAAGAAGTTCATACAGTATAGTCTCTGTAGGTACTGGGCTTTTTTAACATTGCAAACAATATAAACACTTACGGATATCTCTGGTTTGTAATTGCAGTAGGCCTCTAGCCCTCGGGTCACCGCATAAGAGGCCAAGTTCTTACTCTCCATGGCTGCCACCTACACCAGGCTACTCTCACCCTTTCTATACACTTTACACAGTAAAGTTGTTCAATTTACATTTACACAAACATATTTACATTTTACATTTAATTTTACTTTTTAATCTCTGTACCTAGCTGGTAACTGACCCTGGGTACTATGCTGTGATCTGCGTAAAACGGGTATACTAGATGTACGTAGCATATTGATGCAGGTGGACGTGTACCTACTTGGTGTGTCTGGTACTATTGAGGATGGAGATCTGACAGTAGGACTGGCAAGCTCACTGGGACCAGGAATTGGTTCTTCCTCTTCAGGCTCAACTTCCAGTTCTTCATGTCTTGGGACTTCTTGTGGTTGTACGGGTTCCGGTGTTGGTTCAACCATTGGAGGGAAAGCAATCATGAGGACTACAACTGCTCCGTAGTAATTTGGCCATGTTTTGGGAAAATCTCCTAAGACAGTATAGAATACTTCTTCTTCTTGCTTGACAGGTTGGACCTGTATGGGTACGGTTACTTCTGGTGTCTTCAGAGTTTCAGGACACAGTTTGAGATGGTCTCTTGACACAACTGCTGACGTTCTTCCTTCGTCTTTGCTAATTAGACACATTTTAGCATTGTCTAAATTTGATGGTAAGACTGTATATGGGGTGGTTTCCCACTGATTATCCAATTTGTTGGTGCGTCTTTTTCTCTTGAGAACTTGCTCACCGGGTTGTAATGGAGTTGCTTGAGCACGTTGGTTAAAAGTTCTCTCTTGTCTCGCTCTAGCTTGCTGGAGACTTTTCTCTACGCACTCTTGTACTTGGCGATACTGCTGTTGACGTAGGGAATCCCAATTGGATTCTTCAACTTCTGCATCTGGTTTTAGAATTCCCATATCTAAATCAATTGGCATCTTACCGGGTCTTTCACGCATAAGGTAGGCTGGGGTACAGTTTGTAGAACTCACCGGGACATGGTTGTACAGGTCTACCAAATTGGGTAATTTCTCTGCCATTGATTTCTCTCTGACTCTGGTAATGTTTTCAACAGGTCAATTACAATATGGTTCATCTTTTCGCATAATCCATTGGTTTGGGGATGATAGGCTGTCATGCGGCTCTTCTTACAGTCGTGCATATTGCAGAACTCCTGGAAAATCTGCGTTTCGAAAGCTGAACCTTGATCTGCAAGGACCTGTTCCGGGTAGCCATGAAGTCTACAGAAATGTGTCTGAAATGCTCTTGCACCCATCTTCGCTGTCAGGTCCTTGACGGGTACCACCACTAAGAAGCGTGAGTAATGGTCCACGATGGTTAAGGCATAGACCTAGCCTGACCGGCTTGGTGACAACTTGACATGGTCTAACGTAACTAACTCAAGTGGTTCTTGGTTACTATGGACTGGAGTGAGGCTCTCTGTTGATCTTTCCTTCTGAGGTTGCACGGGCCACATTTTCTACACCAATCTTCAATTGATTTCCTCATACCATCCCAGTAGAATCTCTCTCTTAAGAGCACTTCCAACTTCTTCAATTCTAAATGACCTGCACCGTCGTGGTAGGCTTTTAGGACCATTTTGACGTCTCTCTTGGGTACGATGATCTACCAGACCAACTCATGTGTTTTTGGGTTGGTGAACCTTCTGCAGAGCTTTCCTTGATACAGGAACAACTTGCCTTTCTCTTTCCAGAGTTGTTGGGTCTCAGCTGGAGCATTCTGGTTAGGGTACACACCTTGTTGTGTAAGCAGTTCTTTCACTAGCTTCACAGCCGGGTCGCTATCTTGGGTGTCAGCCCATCCATGGTGTGCTAACGGGTTAAGATTTGCCTGCTGTTCTCTTTGGTACATGCCGGGTTGATACTTTTCTACCTTAGAACAATGAAAGGCCGGTAGCTCAATCTCTTCTAGCTCCTCCGGTTTCTCTTCCACGACTTTCAAGTGTGGCATCCGGGATAAGGAATCTGCATTCCCGTTCTTGCGGCCTGCCCTATATTTGATGACAAAATTGTAGTTAGACAGCCGGGCTATCCATCGCTGCTCCAACGGACCTAAGTTTGCTGAGTCCAGGTGATTCAACGGGTTGTTATTCGTGTAGATAGTAAATTCTGCAGCTTCCAGGTAATGCTTGAAACGCTCAGTTACAGCCCAAACTACTGCTAGTAGCTCTAACTTAAAGGAACTGTAATTCTCTGGGTTTCTTTCCGTAGGCCGGAGTTTTCTGCTTGCAAAGGCAATAACTCTCTTTTTGCCTCCTTGCTTCTGTGACAGTAATGCTCCTAATCCCACGTTGATGGCATCCGTGTACAGAATGAAGGGGTGATGGTAATCCGGATATGCCAGGATCTCTTCTCCTGTCAGCGCACACTTTAGCTTTTTGAAGGAGTCTTCCTTCTCTTCACTCCACTGGAAAGGAGGATTATAGGTTGAAGACCTTTTTGACTGTCCTACCAGGATGTCTTGTAGGGAAGCTGCTAACTTCGTGAATCCTCTGATAAATCTTTGGTAATAGCCTATCAGTCCCAGGAATTGCCTCACCTCATTCACGTTGGTGGGTCTTGGCCAATCCCTTATCACGGTGACTTTATCAGGATCCGGTGCTACTCCCTCTGAACTCACGACATGTCCCTGGTACTGTACCTTTGGCTTGAGAAGGTGGCATTTGGATGGCTTGATTTTCATGCCGTATCCGGATAAGGCCTCAAACACTTCTGCCAGGTCTTGTAGATGTTGCTCATACGTCTTGGAGTAGACTATGATGTCATCTAGGTACAAGAGGACAGTTTCAAAGTTCTTATGTCCTAGGCAGCTCTCCATCAGGCATTGGAGGGTACCGGGTGCGTTGCAGAGTCCAAACGGAATACAATTGAACTCACTGTGAGGCCCATCGGCGTAGTAAACGCTGTCTTCTCCTTGTCAGCCCCTGCCACAGGAACTTGCCAGTACTCACTAGTCAGATCAAGGGTAGAAAAGTAGTTAGCATATTTCAATGCAGCTAATGACTCCTCAATCCTAGGTAACGGGTATGCGTCCTTAATGTGTGATGCGGTTGATCTGCCGGTAATCTACGCACATTCTCATGGTCCCGTCTTTCTTTTTAACCAACACTAAAGGTGCTGCCCAGGGGCTACAACTGTCTCTTATTACCCCTGCAGCTTTCATTTCTTTGAGCATGTCTTTGGTGGTTTGGTAGTGAGCGGGTGGTAATAGTCTATACCTCTCTTTTATAGGTTGATGGTTACCTGGGGGTATAGTGTGCTCTACCCCTTTAATTTGCCCAAAGTCTAACGGGTGTTTGCTGAATATTTGCTCATTTTCTTTTACTACCTGGTATTCTCCATGCTTTTGATGGGGAGGTGTAGAACTGGTACCCACATGTAGCTTTTGGCACCAATCCTCCAGCTTTTCCCCTGAGCCATTGTCATCCACCTGACTTGACGGGTTCAAGGGCTCAACGGCTGTGATGGCATTGTTATCAACTATAAACAATTTAGCCATGGTAGCATACTTTGGTAATGTGACCTCATCTTCCCCGCAATTTAGAAGGCATAATGGCACTCTTCCGCGGTGTACCTCAACTACCCCTCTACCTGTCAGTATAGTGGGTCTACTGTCTGAGTACACGGGTTCTACCAGGGCTTGATAGTCTAGCCCTTTAATGCCTATTGCGGCTCTACACCAGACCAGCATTTCAGTTTTGGGAGGTATCACAATGGGTATTGGATCACTTACTCGTACACTGCTGATTTCACCTCTGGATATGTCTACCTGTTGTTTCAACATCAGGGCTTTTATTTTTTGGTGCAGAAGCCTCTGCTGTCCGGTTCTGGCAGTCTCAGCGATTTGCTGTAAGACAGTAATTACCTCGGAAAAACACTTTAAAATTACATTCATTCCTAGTAACATTACTGGTTCACGATCTCACCGGTCAACATCTACAATTATAATACCTTGGTTCTGCCATTCTACCTTCCCAATCTGAATGGTCATCTCTGTGAACCCAACTTGCAGTATTAGTTGACCATTACTAGCCCGTAAGTTCACTACAATGTCAGTTGGACCACTAGTACTGTCTGAATCAGATAAGTACCTTTTGTATAGAACATGTGGAATCGATGTTATCTGGGACCCGGTATCTAACAAGGCACTGAAGGGAATGCCATCCAACGTGATAGGGATGACCGTATGTCCTCCCACGAATCTGTCATACCAGGCTGAAAGACCTTGAGATTTACTCCTGGGAAGAGGCCCGCCTGCCCAGGGAATCCTCGTTTAAAGCACATTCTCAGGCAAAATTACCTGGTTTCTGACAACGGCGGCAAATGGGCTGTCCATCCGGTTGATAGCGGTTGCTG
Source organism: Allobates femoralis (assembly GCA_033576535.1). Taxonomy (NCBI): domain Eukaryota; kingdom Metazoa; phylum Chordata; class Amphibia; order Anura; family Aromobatidae; genus Allobates; species Allobates femoralis. The sequence continues at coordinate 158,893,245 of JARQOC010000005.1, read as the reverse complement.
GGTCGTCCTCTCGTCGCTTGGTACCTCCTGGGCCTCATCCACAGGACATCCTCCTTGCTGGTCGCCAACTCGATCTTGGGTGCAGGCATGGAAATAACAGTGTCTGTCAAGGCATCTAGCTTTTGGTTGAGGGCCTCATTAGAGATAGGCTCTCTGTGTTCAGCAGCAGTCTCTGACATGGCCGATGTCGCTGATACTCCTGGCTGATGGGGTGATGCTGTGGGGCCTTGGATGAAGTTTAGATCCCAGGGGGCCTCTACCTGCTGCAGACGGATGGCTATATCTTTTAACTTGGCAAATGTCATTTCAGGATTCTGGATGATCTTCATATTCAACTGTCCTCTGTGGGAAGGGGATAAGAGGCTCTCTATAAACTGGTCAATTAGCATTTTGTCAGCTCCCGGGGCTAAGGCAGGTTCGGCTAGTTTAAGTGCTTTGAGTGCTTCCTGCAAGTTTAAGGCATAGTCTCTGGCACTCTCCTCAGACTTTTGTTGACATTCAAAGAACCTCATTTTAGCCCGGGTGTCAGCACTAGATTCAAATGCTGCTTTTAGTCCAGCTACAAGATGCTCTAAAGTGTCCTTATCTGTGTCCAGCCATGACGCAACCTCCTGCTGTGCATTGCCAGTTATTTGTCCAATAATCATGCCGACATGCTGGGCTTCAGTTAGGGGGTACATCACATAGCATGCTTGTATCTTAGTAATAAAGTCATTAAGGGTATTACGGTGGTCTTGGTCTGGACCGTGTCCCTGGTTCCGCAATAAATGGGGGGAATATTTACAGGGGAGTTTGTCGTAACACCACCCACGGGTTGTGGTCAGTGAAGGGACCACCGCTGCTGCAGAACCTTCGGGGATGATGTTGGGCAGCTGGGGATGTAATGGCTCTCTGCAGGTTGAGCTGGGTTCCCCGGGGCAGTGGTAGTAATAGTCTATGGATGTTGCAAGATAGGGGTAGTAGTAGAGATGATGGTAGTTTGTGAGGGCACGCAGGGTTTGAGCACAAGGATCACACACACTCACGGTTTTTAAGTTTTCCAAGGCTTTACTGGAGTTGTTGTTCAGCAAGTACTGTCCACAGAGTCTGTACAGGGGCTGGATTTCTCCCACCCTGACCGGGTCCTCAGCTTCCTACTCTTGCGCCTTGTGTGTGACCCTGCTACTGCTTTAGCTGAGCTGCTGGCCCTGTCTCTCCTCACAGGTACCCCCTTTGCTAGGCAACTTGAATCTTTCCGTGTGCTTCTGACCCCGCCGTGTTGCTTCGCTGAGGTACAGTGTAGATCTACAACCTCCACTATCCCAGTGTTTTCTGTGCTGCGTGTTTCAGTCACAGATTCGGATCAGTTATCCGATCTCTGCGCTCCTCTGGAGCGAATTATGAGGTAACTCAGTCTCCCAGATATGTTCGTCTGTTTCTTATACTCCTCTCCTCAGACCCTGGCTTCAGGTCTGAAAATAGTCAGTGGTCCCTGTCAGGAGCTCAGCACTGCTCCCATTTTCAGGTCCTCCTCCTAGTGCTCCCAGCACTAAACTGAACTGTCAACTATCAACTAACTACTTCCTCCTCAGATCAGAATATATCAGGGAGCTGCTTGAGCTCCCCCTTCTGACCTAGCGGTGCTAGTGCAGTGTTCAGTGTTGTGTGGGGAGTTAACCCTTGTGATGTTACTGTGGCACATTAACCCCTGGGGTGCCACAGACATGTCTAGTGATACCATTTTTATTTACATGCAACATTTGATTGCCTTTTATTCCACTCTTTTGGCAGTGCAATGAAAAAGCATGGTGTTAACAAGTGTGATAGTTTTATAGAGCTGGATATGGCGATAACAAATATTTGTACATTTTTTGCTTATTCATTTTCTTACATAAATATATGTATTTATTAAAAAAAGGAAAAAAATATAACATTATCTTTATTTAATATTTTTTAAAAACTTTTTTTTTCTTTTTTACTTAGTACCTTTATGTGAAAACCTTTTATCATTCTGATCACTCCTATAATTAAATTGCAATACACCAGTTTTGCAATAGATTGTATGTCATGGGTTCATCACGGCGATGACCCCGATTTACAATAGCAAAGATTAGGTCCCTGTGATTATGGCATGGGGTTCCCAATCATTTGGGAGAGGAGCATGCTTCCACTAATGATCACAGTATTTAGGGGAAAAAACTGCCCGAAGCGGTGAGTGCCGGGTCTCAGCTGTAACATCAGCCAGAAGCCTGGTGGCGATTGCGCAGACACAGCTTCTGTGCCCACAAAATCGCCATGACGCACTGGGTACGTCCATAGTCAGGAACGCACTGACTTTCAGAACATATCAAGTAATCCTATGTCATAAAGGGGTTAAAGCATGACATGCCAATGAGAAACAAAGACCACAGTGTTTGTTAAAAATGTGATAAAATTTCATGTTAAAAAAAGTACATAAAAACACAATTCATAAACACAAGTAACTTAATTTAAATAGCAAGTGCAGAAATTTTACAAAAGCTCACCTAACGCTCATGGTGGGAACGTAGCCTTAACAATACCTCCAGCTGAGATATGCATGTGATAGCCAACATGCTAAAAGACCTTTTCTACTATAATGTGCTCCATTAGAATCAGTGGCATGACTTTTTATTGGATACGGTAATTGAAAAAGAAAAACATTATATAAAGATATACAGACATTGAATATAAATAAATCAGAAAATAGAAACTCTGTATAAATATGTCCTGTAATACATCTGAAAGATTATAAAGGATGCTGGCACGGCTGTATTACAATTGTGATACAATTCATCACAGTAAATTTTTAGAGAGTTATCAGACCCGGTGCTCTGCAGTGTATAGATACTGCCAATATTTTATCCCAATAGCAATAGGAATAAAAATTGTGGAATTCCCAACTGACAATATAATCCACTTTATTCAATTATGAGAGACGGTCAAAGGACATACAAACAAATAGAGGTAAATGGCTACAGCTAGTGATGGGGGTTGGCACGGTCTTTTTGTAAAGTCCAAGCTCGGGGCTGAACGTGACACGAACGTGCGTCCAAACCCTGAGCTTAGACGTTACAGGTATGGGATGGGGAGGGCGAAGCTGTAAAAGAAAGCATATGGTTAATGATATAACATTGCAATTATACTTACCGCTCCCACGACGCGTCCTGCCGTCCCACTGTCCCGGATACTTTTACTTTCAGGGCCGGTCATGAACTTCAGGGGTTATTCACTGCTCGCGTCATTCGGCAGTTTTTGGCTGGCTGTTGACACGAGCCAAAAACTGCCGACGTGTTCGCGGTGACGTCAGAGTTCACCAGAGTTCATGGCTCAGCCATGAACCTGATTGAACTCTGACTGTCACTCTCAGCGTCAGCCTTGTTCTCGCTCTGTACAAATGCTTGTTTGTACAGAGCGATGACGCAGAGCTGACATTGCTCTCACCTGTGGACTATGTCGGACTGAAGATTTTTTTAATAAAGATGGAGCCTCTAAATGTGTTTTTGATTTACTTCTGATAGAAAAAAAAATTCTCTGTTTTTTTTTCACTGGTTTCTAGAAATTCATGGTGGCTAGGTCTAATTTGGCTTGACTAGTTTCACCGATTTACAGGGGTTATAGATATCCAATTTTGTTATAACCAACTACTACAGGATTATCTCTTATTCGATAGTTTTATTGCGTTAAAAAAGTGTCCAGTGTGGACCGTGTTACAGTGTTAAGTGCTTGACATACACATAAATAAACCCTCCCCCCACACCCGAAAACACAAATTCAATTGTATTGAGGAAGAAATGGTGATTCTATATGTCACCTAAACAGTGCTGAGGTCCAATATAATACCTATTGGTTTGTCTGGATATGTGAGCTCCAGGCTTAAGCCGTATAGGTATTAATCTGTCTGTAACTTTTTAGTCACTGTTTCCAGGAATAGGACCATAACCTATGGTCACATATATGTATACATCATCATTGTAATTGGTGGATGTTAAATGTATGATTAAACATTACCTACTGTAGGAGACCTGACAGTATAAAAATACGTATCAAGGACTCCGCTTGTAATGTATCAAAACAGTGACTAAAAAGTTACAGACAGATTAATACCTATACGGCTTAAGCCTGGAGCTCACATATCCAGACAAACCAATAGGTATTATATTGGACCTCAGCACTGTTTAGGTGACATATAGAATCACCATTTCTTCCTCAATACAATTGAATTTGTGTTTTCGGGTGTGGGGGAGGGTTTATTTATGTGTATGTCAAGCACTTAACACTGTAACACGGTCCACACTGGACACTTTTTTAACGCAATAAAACTATCGAATAAGAGATAATCCTGTAGTAGTTGGTTTAATTTGGCTTGACACCATGGGCTTAGCACCAGCTGAGAATACAAAGCTGGTATTAACCCCATTATTACCCAGCATGCCACCCCCACCAGGGCTGCTACATGAGCCGAGTATAGCACCTGGAAATGGTGCTACAATTAATGCACCATTTCCAGGTGCGGCTGTGGGCTGCGGTTTTCATTGTGGAGGGCCCAGAACGCTTTGGCTTTACCATGCAGAGCATCTCAGCCCCTAGCTGCCTGGTTTTACCTGGCTGGCGATCAAAATACGGGGAGAGCCCACACAGTTATTTTTTTTAATTATTTTTTTAATTAAATTTAAAAATATTAATGGGCTTCTTTGTATTTTAATTACCAGGCAAGGTAAAGCCAGGAAGCTGGGGGTGGCAGCCTGTAGCTGGCTGCTTTATCTGCGCTGAGAATCAAAAATACAGCGGAAAACCTGTGTTTGGGATCTGTTACACAACCACTCCAGGGCTGTGGGTACTCGTTACCAGGCCAGTTCTTGCAGTTCTTTCTGGGGGAATGTCAAGATGGCTACCGTGATCCTGGCAGTGTAATTTTATTAAAGGGGGTGATGTTGGGGAACATCTGAGGGGATAAGAGGTATTCGTGACGCCACCTGCGGTATGCGGCCAGGGCGCATGGCGGCCGCCGCTGCTGCAGGACCTCTGGGAATGATGAACAGCAGCTTGGTCCCACTCCCCGCAGGCAGAGCGCATTCCCCAGTGCAGTGGAGTGGTTTCCCCCTACTCGTACCTTGGCAGCTGGTCAGTAAGCCTGCAGTACCCTCGATGTCTCAGGTGGCCTCCGCGGCTGATGATCACCGCTAATAAAAGTCTCACACAACAAAGCTGCAGTTCCGTTACTTTTACTCTTTCTCCAGAGCTGGGTTGGTACAGTCAAGCCACGGTTGGTGTCCTTTACTCTACTTTCTCGGTGTTAGTCTCTGGTGGGTCTCGTCTCTTGGCGTTATAAGGGGTAACTTTCATCTGAGGGGATTGGGTCTTCGCTATGCTCCCTGGGCTCTCAACGCCCTCCGCAGCACAGAGCTCTGCTACCGGTAGCCACGGGTGCTTCTGTGTGTCCTGGATACCATTAGGATCCCTCCCAGGCATTGCCCCCTAGTTCGGCCACCTTACCCAAGATGTGTTGGGTGTTCAGCCACAGCTCCTATTAGAAGTCTGAGACCTCCGGTTTCCGCTCGGTCTTGAAGCTTCCGCACCGTCTGCAGGGCCGGTCCCTGTGTCCTCCACCAATCCCTCTGTCTCATCAGATTCAGGCGTACGGGGGTTGATGCCTCATCCGCACCCTTAGGGTTCTTCTCTCAGTCTCTACCGAGCTGTTCTCTCCCTCTTGTGGGCGAGCGGGGTGGAATAGCTTCAACCCATGGGAATTAGCACCACACCGCCTCTACACTCCCGACTACCACTCCTCAGTCAGTTGATGTTACTCTCTCCTCTGCTGAATTGAACTAACTGCATGTTGGGCGGCACGGTGGCTCAAGTGGTTAGCACTGCAGCCTTTGCAGCGCTAGGGTCCTGAGGTCCTGGGTTCATTTTCCACCAAGGACAACATCTGCAAGGAGTTTGTATGTTCTCCCCGTGTTTGCGTGCGTTTCCTCCGGGCACTCTGGTTTCCTCCCACATTGTAAAGACATACTGATAGAATATTTTAGATTGTGAGCTCCAAGAGAGACAGCATTACTGATGTATGTAAAGTGCTATGGAATTAATAGTGCTATATAAATGAATAAATATTATTATTATTGTCTAACATTGTCCCGTCCCCATTTTGTGGCCTGGGTCCTCCCTCAGAGTCCACCCATTGCCCCAGGGGCCTGTCAATACATGTGTGTTGTGTTGTTTTAGCTCAACCATACCATTCAAACATCTAGAGAACAGAGGCACCACACTTCCTAACTGCAGAAGTGCAGTACCTCTGGTGACGGTTTACCTGGAGGGGCCCATCATTGGATACAGCTGTTTTACATGGTATCTCACTTCTTCCAGACTTTATATATGATTTTTAACAGCAAACACCCTCAAACTGACACATAGGCAGGAACCCGATGACTTTTTCAGTCCTCGTTCCATGGCTTACATGGGTTGATTATAATGAAAGTAGACTAAAGCTTAAAATCTAGCTGCACCATGTAATTAACACATATTTATATGCGGAGGCCTATAGTTATGGGAGTGGTTCCTGCTGTTTGCCTCAGGTGTAAACAGATGTCCCATTATTTATTACGTATCCCTACATTACTTCTATATATTCTTTATTTCATTCTGTTTTTACATGCAATCACAACAATCAGATGTAACAATTCCAGTTTGTTATGCAAAGACAAAACAATATTGAGACAGACAAAAATCACTGGAAATACTGACTTTTTTTACTGGCAAAAGTTGTTTGTCACAAGCCTCCATGGCCACATTTACAGTCAGACGATGCCATCCTGCAAGATCTCACAAAGAAGTGCTGTGCTGGATTCCCCTGACGTGCTAGAAAATTGGGTCCTTTAATGGCAGTTTACTTTTTTCATTAGATATTATTTAAAAAACAGTTTAGTTTGTTATTTTACTTATTAATTTCCACAGACACTGTCATCACTGCCCCTATATGGGCTTCCCAGGTGATATGGTATGATCAGACCATGTCCCTGTACAGTCAGACACATCCATTACACAGTACATAGCAGGGACACATACCGTATATACTCGTGTATAAGCCGACCCGTGTATAAGCCGACCCCCCTACTTTTGCCCCCAAAACCTGGGAAAACCTATTGACTCGTGTATAAGCCGAGGGTGGACCCCAGCACAGGTATACAGCCCCCAGCAGTGTGATATACAGCAGCCCCAGAGGTATATACAGCAGCCCCAGTGGTAGTATACAGCAGCCCCAGAGGTAGTATACAGCAGCCCCAGAGGTAGTATACAGCAGCCCCAGAGGTAGTATACAGCAGCCCCAGAGGTAGTATACAGCCCCAGTGGTAGTATACAGCAGCCCCAGAGGTAGTATACAGCCCCAGTGGTAGTATACAGCAGCCCCAGAGGTAGTATACAGCCCCAGTGGTAGTATACAGCAGCCCCAGAGGTATATACAGCCCCAGTGGTAGTATCCAGCAGCCCCAGAGGTATATACAGCCCCAGTGGTAGTATACAGCAACCCCAGAGGTATATACAGCCCCAGTGGTAGTATCCAGCAGCCCCAGAGGTATATACAGCCCCAGTGGTATATACAGCCCCAGTGGTAGTATACAGCAGCCCCAGAGGTATATACAGCCCCAGTGGTAGTATACAGCAGCCCCAGAGGTATAAACAGCCCCAGTGGTAGTATCCAGCAGCCCCAGAGGTATATACAGCCCCAGTGGTATATACAGCCCCAGTGGTAGTATACAGCAGCCCCAGAGGTATATACAGCCCCAGTGGTAGTATCCAGCAGCCCCAGAGGTATATACAGCCCCAGTGGTATATACAGCCCCAGTGGTAGTATACAGCAGCCCCAGAGGTATATACAGCCCCAGTGGTAGTATACAGCAGCCCCAGAGGTATAAACAGCCCCAGTGGTAGTATCCAGCAGCCCCAGAGGTATATACAGCCCCAGTGGTATATACAGCCCCAGTGTTAGTATACAGCAGCCCCAGAGGTATATACAGCCCCAGTGGTAGTATCCAGCAGCCCCAGAGGTATATACAGCCCCAGTGGTATATACAGCCCCAGTGTTAGTATACAGCTGCCCCAGAGGTATATACAGCCCCAGTGGTAGTATCCAGCAGCCCCAGAGGTATATACAGCCCCAGTGGTAGTATACAGCAGCCCCAGAGGTATATACAGCCCCAGTGGTATATACAGCCCCAGTGGTAGTATACAGCAGCCCCAGTGGTATATACAGCCCCAGTGGTAGTATACAGCAGTCCCAGTGGTATATACAGCCCCAGAGGTAGTATACAGCAGCCCCAGAGGTATATACAGCCCCAGTGGTATATACAGCCCCAGTGGTAGTATACAGCAGCCCCAGTGGTATATACAGCCCCAGTGGTAGTATCCAGCAGCCCCAGAGGTATATACAGCCCCAGTGGTAGTATACAGCAGTCTCAGTGGTATATACAGCCCCAGAGGTAGTATACAGCAGCCCCAGAGGTATATACAGCCCCAGTGGTATATACAGCCCCAGTGGTAGTATACAGCAGCCCCAGTGGTATATACAGCCCCAGTGGTAGTATCCAGCAGCCCCAGAGGTATATACAGCCCCAGTGGTAGTAAACAGGCCCCCCAGTGGTGGTATACTGGCCCCCACCAGTAACACACAGCCCCCCCTCCTTAGTATGTTCCCCCCCAGGCTGCGGCAGCTGTCAAAATAACAAACACTTTATACATCACCTTCCGGCGCAGCTCCTCCGGTCCTCCGCTCGCCGGCTTCTTCTTCCTTCTTGTGCCGGCTTCTGTGACCGCGCGCAGGAAATGACGTCATCTCCTGCGCCAGGTCACATGACACCGGCACAAGCAGGAAGAAGAAGCCGGCGAGCGGAGGACCGGAGCTGCGCCGGAAGATGATGTATAAAGTGTTTGTTATTTTGACAGCTGCCGCAGCCTGGGGGAGATATGATAAGGAGGGGGGGGCTGTTTATTACTGCACAGGGGACCCATAATAAGGAGGGGGGGGGCTGTGTAGTGCAATATGCACGGCATCCCCCCGCCGCTGATGGACGGGGGGATGCCGTGCATATTCATTGCACTAATGAGGCGGTCCCACGTGACCGCCTGCGGTCACCGCGGACCCCTCCTGCCTCCTCCAGCCACCGGTGAAGCCCCCCCCCCCCCACAGCATACCGTATGACCCGTGTATAAGCCGAGGGGGGGAATTTTCAGCCCAGTTTTTGGGCTGAAAAACTCGGCTTATACACGAGTATATACGGTATATTAGATTATCTCAGCACAGGAGATGTGGTATGATCAGACCATGTCCCTGTATGGTGTGACACGGCCATTACACAGTACATAGCAGGGGCACATATATAAGATTATCTCAGCACAGGAGATGTGGTATGATCAGTCCATGTCTCTGTACGGTCAGACACATTCATTACACAGTACATAGCAGGGACACATATATAAGATTATCTCAGCACAGGAGATGTGGTATGATCAGACCATGTCCCTGTGTGGTCAGACACATCCATTACACAGTACATAGCAGGGACACATATATAAGATTATCTCAGCACAAGAACATTTTTATAAAACATTCAATTATGGGTGACATGGTGTCTTAGTGGTTAGCACTGCAGCCTTGCAGCACTGGGGTCCTGGGTTCAAATCCCACCAAGGACATCTGCAAGGTGTTTGCATGTTCACCCCATATATATATGTATGCCAGTGTCCTCCCACACTTGAAAGACATACTGATAGAGTGTTTAGATTGTGAGCCCCAATGGGGACAGTGTTGCAAATGTATGTAAAGCGCTGTGGATTTAATAGTGCTATATAAATCAATAAATACTAATTGTGGAAATTATCATTGTTCTATTGATTAATATTAACTTTGTTCATGGGAAAACCTCTTTAATCTTCCCATACACTTTAGATATTTAAAGGACAAATGCTTGTTGGCCACCAGCTATTCGTTCTGACTCCTGCATATGCATATTTGATTATAGGGAGCTGATGATGGACACCTTTGTTCCTACATCCGCCAAGACAAAGGATTGGGATCAGAATGGCTCGTCCTTCTTTTCCTAGCCATTCTGGTGAACTTTATACAAATGAAATCACACCGTCAGCCAACCCTTCAGAAATGATGGCATGTTTGTCCAGTTACAAAATGTGTATGGGAACCTGAAAAGCTTCATATATACAAGTGAACACTAGATGACTGGTGTCAGCAGTCCTGTGGTGTCTCCCAGGAGGTTCTTTGGGATTTTCACAATCATTTTTATTATTGAGCTATATATATTGTGTGACCTCTTGTAATACACATAGTAGATAATCATTACAGGAAAGTAGTAGATAAGATTAGAACAATTCTCATTTTCCTCTCCAATACCACAATGCTCATATTGTGTCCTTCAATGATGAAAGCTAGGCTTTCAAGCTGCTGTAAATTGAGGGTTCATGTTTCATGTCAGCTCTTCTCACCTGAGGCCATAGTCTTCTGGAATTCTGGAGACTAATTCCATTGTTTACTGCTCTCTCAGGGTTGGCTGATGATGACAGCAAAGCCTGTTCTGCTGTTTGACTATTTGGCAATGTGCTAGGTGTCATTAGGTGCTGAGTCACTGTCTCTGAATGTCTGATTTGTAATCCTTGTCAGAAGAGCTTCAAGGCTAAAACAAACTACCTGGGAACTCAATTGCTTCATATTGTTGCTTTTAAAATAAAAGATGATGCTGTGATTGCCTGATTCTGCATTATGCAGTGATATGTATTAGCTGCTGTAGTAGGAAAGCTGCAGTGATCTTCCCTATGATGTCAGTATCCCAGAATAGCCACCAATACAACCATCCCATCCATTTTGCCTCCATGTCATTCCTGCCCCATCCACAGTTTCTCATTATGAACACTCAAAGCTTGGTCAGATAGCTAATAACAATGCACCCCAAATACAGCTGATTTAAGGCTTTTATTCTTATACACAACCATACTTGATTTATTAGATAGTATACATATGTATTCAGTGTTGAATTATTGAAACATTACACCACATTTGCTGACCTAATAATCATCCAGTCTCATCTCTGTCTTCTACCTTACCCCTAAAACTAACATCCTCCATAATCTGTACCTGACAATCCTGCCTCCAACATTTCTCTCGTGCTGCACCAGTTCTCTGGAATGCACTACCCCTGACAATACAGTTAATTCTAAATGCCTGCAGTTTAAAGGGAACCTGTCACCTAGTTTAGCCCCCCTAACTTATCACTACCTGTCCCTGCAGCTTCCTACTGGATTACTAACCATTCCTCTCTGATCTAAACATGCATTATAAAAGTGCAAAAAAGCGATTTATAAACTTACATGTCCACCATCGTGTGGGCGTTCCTAGATGGCTTGGTTGTCGGGTGGGCAGTCTCTCCGGGACCGCTCTCCCCTCTGGAGCATGTGCAGTGTTCATTCCAAATCCGGCCTGTATACCCAATACACCCATCACACTGTGCAGGACCGGAAATGACGCACCGCGGCCGCCAGCATCGTGCCATACCCGGAAGAAGGAGTCAGGAATTTTAAATCAGGGCTCGCTCCTGAATATATGAGCATGCCCACCGGGGCGTGACTGAAGCAGCAAGGCAGGGGGAGAGCGGACCTGGACAGACTGCAGAAACTGCCCACCCGACGGCCAGCCATCTATGAACACCCACACTTCTGTGGATATGTAAGTTTAGAAATCACTTTTTTGCACTTTTATAATGCACATTTAGATCAGACAGGGATGGTTAGTAATGTAGTAGGAAGCTGTAGTGATAGGTTAGGGGGGCTAAACTAGGTGACCAGTTCCCTTTAAAGCATGTCCTGAATATACATTTATTATTTATTAATGGCAGGCATTTAATATCACCTTACTAAATTAACTTATCCCAGTGCTCAATTTCTACATTTCTTCTCAGAACCTGGTTCCTTCTTTTATCATTTTTCTCCATAGAGCATGGTAGTACTTTACATGTATACTTATATGCATGTATTATTATTATTATTATTATTATTATTATATTATTATGTATACTTATGCAGGTACTGGATGGATTTACATGAGTACCTTTATTATAAAATATGGCTGGACCATGCTGTTCCAGCACTTTGTACCTTTTGTGTCACCTCACATATTGTAAGGGTGCATACAGACGCCTGTATAAATAAATCCGAGATGGGTCTGCAATGCACGGACTGGACTCCCGTCTCGAGTGTGACAGCTTCATATATGCTGCTGATATGCTCAGGTCTGGAGACACGTGGACAGTCCAACCATTGCAGCCCAGTCTCAGATTGATTTACACGAGTGTCTGAATGCTCCCTATGTCTGCAACAAAATCATTATTCATTGTTAAACTATATGTTATTCTGTAATATCTAATATTGTTTGTACATGTTAATGTGGGATTAGTTGGGCGGCTATAAATTATTATTCTTATTATTGCTATGTGTTAAATGCTAAGTAAATATTATAGGTCCAGTGACATTTAGTCATGACCTTTTTACATCTATTCATATTTATTTATGGAATATTGCAAGCTCCATGTAAAGTTTTTAAAAAGAATATGCAAGGGGAGAGGGCCAAGACTGAATATTACAAATACTTATTTTTTTTGCAGAAGGCACCGGCCGGTATTCTTTGTAGTACGAGGGGAGTTCATTAAAGATTTCCCCTGACCCACTCCTATCTATCACAGGACGCTGAAACTGTACATGTGTAATGATCTAAGTCTCTAGAGGTTACGTGCCAATCTCAAACTCTGAGCTGATAGCGGTATTTCTTTTACAGGTGCTGAAATAGTCTGAGTCGTGATAATGGAGCTAGTGAATACAGAGCAGTCATCAAGTTCCTGTACTTGAAAGGCCGCCCACCAACGAAGACGTTTGATGAGATGAAAGAGGTTTATGTTGACGATTCCCCATCGAATGATGTCAAGAAAAGCATCGTTATTTCAAATGTGGTTGAACCTCAGTGGAAGCGGCTCCAATTCCAGGGCGACCCCAAATCCGCTATCGATGAAAACATCTTTCCAGTAAAGGAACTTGATGACTATTCCGTATCCACTGGGTCAGTTATTACACCTCACACCACTTCATCATCAGTAAAGGAAAGATCGCTATCAGTTCAGAGCTACAAATTGGCACGTAACTCTACAGACTTATACCAGTACAGAGGTGTAGTTTCAGCATCCTATGATAGATAGAAGTGGGTCAGGGGAAATCTTTAATGAATGTACACAACTAAGATGCTTTCTAAACAAATAATAGTTATAAATGAAAACTACAATATCAATGCAGACCAGTGCCGAATAATTACAGCCAAAGAATATGGACATGGGCCACTTGTGTATTTCACATATTCACATACCTGTGAATCACAGAGAAGAGGAAAATGTTGCTATGAATTAGTAAGTTTCACTTTTAGACTTTTAGCACAGGTACAAAAAGTGACCAATGTCTCAGCATCATTTCCAAAAAAGTGGAGCTTTTAGTTCCATGATTTCAGTAATTTGCAGAAAAATATTTATATTTACTGCATTTATATATTTAGTTCAAAATGTCTAGGTTTATATTCTCATGCCCAGAATTATATACAGTGAACGGCTTTTCATGGGACACCTGGTTAACTGAAGTCATGTCATTGGATCCTTTGGCTTTATAGATAACTTGGTATTTTCATGATACGTAACATTAACTTTTACAAACTGAAATCTAATCTAATGGATCCATCTGTTTGTCTAGGAAACACTTTTATTGCTTTTTGTTTCATCTAAACCACAAAACCGACACTGACGACAGTTTCCCGAGCGTTCAGCTCCTGGTAAGGCTCTAGTTGAATTCAGAATGTGATGTAAGGCTGGTTTCACACCACGTTTTTTTTTTTGATCCGGGACGATACGATGAGAACCGGATAGGCCCGGATCACATTTCAGCCCAACAGTTTGCCTATGGGGCCGGATGGAACCAGGTGGCGGCTCTCTGCCAACCGGTTTCCATGTGTCTGGGTGAATCCGGGAGGACTCGGATTTTTCACCCGAACACAAAAATGCTGCATGCACGATTTTTGTGTCCGGGCAGAAAAATCTCCCCAAACCAGATCCTCCTGGATTCTCCTCCCTACCATGTGAGCCTATAGGGCCGGATTGCCCTGGTCTGGGAGGATCCGGGAGCCGGACACCTGCGGCCGCACGCCACTGTTGTTTCAGGACCGTGGCCAGCTCCCCGCGAGCCGTGGTCCTGAATCATCAGCAGCGTCAGCTGCGTCCGGCTGCACACCAGACCGAAGGGCATATTAGCCCTCTGGTTCTGTGTGCTGAACCGGTCTGGGGCTGTCCGGTCCATAGCGGACAGCCCCGGATTGGATCTAAATGTGGTGTGAAGCCGGCCTAAGTACCTAATCGACAGAAAATAAGTGAAAATAATTCACAAGCAGATTTATATACGTCACATCTATCCATACTGCACATGATAAGGCCTCATTCACAATCCATGTGATGTGTAAGTATGGTAGCCGCTTTTTTGCATATATAACACATGTTACCGTTACAATATATGGCACTATTCACATGTTTTTCATGGCTTGTGTCTCTGCAAAAGTCAAGGAGACAGGTTCCTTTTTTTCTAGCAAGGACCAACACAAGTCTATGGGTCCGTGAAAAACACATGCAGCATCTGTGTGCAATCCGTGTACCATTCATGTGCTGCATGTGTTTAACTCTAAAAAGGACAAGATTTGTCATTTACTTTGTCAAAACTGATGCCACACTGATTGTAAAAATGGACACACGGACGATGCACTGATTGTAAAAATGGACACACGGACGATACACTGATGCAAAACACTGAAGACCTTGGAACCATTTTTTGATGTATGTGTTTACACATGGAAAAAGATTACTATTAATATGCAATGCCCATATAGCACCATCATCACAGTCCCGGTTGAAGCTCACAATCTAAATTCCCTATCGGTATGTCAGTGGAGTGAATACTTTAGTAGCTGGAGGAAAAACAGCAAACACAGGAAAACATACAGACATTGTCTTTGGAGAGATTTAAAGCCAGGATTCCAGGGCTGCCACCCAGCCACCATGCTTCTGTCCCAGGGAGGTGTCACTGTGTACACACTAAACAGCAGAACACAATGGTTAAATGCATTCAAATCCCTTGTTTAGTATAGGTTTGTGTAATAGATTTTATCTGTTCTATGTCTAGAATTCTCCAATTTTATGTTAAACCAGAATTGACTTTAGTTCTGAACTTAAAAATATACGTAGAAATGACTGTATTCTACACTATATTTGGGACAATTATTCATTCTTATTTATGTCATGTCCTGAAAGGATGTACATTTACATCTCAAATCATATGATACTAATATAGTATGTTTGAACCGTGTTAACCAGCAGATAGAATTTTGTATTAGTTTTAATGATATTTTTCCAACGACTGGATACTCAAAAAAAGATATGGTTAGATCCATACACAGAGAGATAAGAAAAAGTGCCATTTTAAGGAAACACTTAGACTGGAACACAATGATCTATAGTTACATTATTACAGTATTCCACTGCAGTAAACATGTCACTATCTCACCACTAGAGGGAAGCAAAGCAGGGCTCTACTGGAGGAATCCGTTCTTCATGGTTGAACAGATTTACAATGACTGGTTCAGAAATCAAAAAATATTTTAGCTCTAGAACTAGAACTTTTTTTTGTTTTGTTTTTTTGTACAAGGCACCAAAAAAATTGCAAAAGAAATACTAAATTAACCCCTTTACCCCAGAGTCTGGTTTTCACTTTAATGACCAGACTATTTTTTACAATTCTGACCAGGGTCATGGGGTAATAATTCTAGAATGCTTCAACTGATCCCAGTGATTGTGAGATTTTTTTTTTTTTTTTTGCGACATATTGGGCTTCATGTTATTTGTAATTTTAGGATTAAAAATGTTTGTGTTTATTTGTAAAAAAAAAAAAAAATCTGCAAATTTGGTGAAAATTGTGAACATTTCATTGTTCAAACTTTGAATTTTATTCTGTTAAACCAAAGAGTTATATCGCACAAAATAGTTAATACATAACATTTCTCACATGTCTACTTTATATCAGTATTATTTTGAAGCACAATTTTTTTTTAGGAAGTTAAAAGGGTTCAAAGTTCTCAGCAATTTCTCATTCTTCCTACAAAGTTTACTAAACCTTTTTTTAGTGACCACATCACATTTGAAGTCCCATTGAGGGGGCTATGTGACAGAAAACACCCAAAAGTGACACCATTCCAAAAACTGTACCTGTCAGATTGCTCAAACTCACATTCAAGATTATTAACCCTTCAGGTGATTCACAGGAATGTGTAATGAAAAAAATTAAAAATTTTACTTTTTTTCCTCAAAGTAGAAAACCACTGTTTGGGCGCACGGCAGGGCTCAGAAGGGAGGGAGTGTCATTTGACTTTTCAAACAGAAAATTGGCTACAATTGTTATTGGACGCCATGTCGCTTTTGGAGAGGTCCTGATGTGGCTAAACATTAAAAACACCTCATAAGAGACCCCATTTTGGAACTTAGACCCGCCAAGAAATTTTTTCAGATGTATATTGAGCACCTTAAACACCCAGGTGCTTCACAGTTTGGCCAAGAACATAAATAATTAATTTGGGCCCGTGGCAGGACTTGGAATGAAACGAGCATCATTTGACTTTTGAAAGGCTGGAATCGGTAGATGACACCATGACACGTTTGGAGAGCACCTGATGTGCCTAAACAGTGACTCCATTTTGGAAACAAGACCCCTCAAGGAACTTATCTGGATGTTTGGTGAGCAAATTGATACCGCGGGTGCTTCACAGAATTTTAGAACGTTTAGCCGTAAAAATAAAATCAAATTTTCTCCCCAAAGATGTTTTTTGAGCTCAAATTTTTTTACTTTCACAAGGGTAACAGGAGAAATTGGACCTCATAGTTTGTTGTGCTAATTCTCCTGAGTACGCTGATACCTCACATGTGGTGGAAAAGTATTGTTTGGGTGTACGGCAGGGCTCAGAAGAAAAGGAGTGTCATTTGACTTTATGAAGCTGAAACTTGGCTGGAATCATTATCAGATCATATGCCGCGTGTGGAGACCCCCTGACATGCGTGTAAGGATCCCAGTCGCAGGAGTCAGGATCACGACGGAGACAGACGACTCCAGCACCTGCATCAGCTGGATGAGTGTTCGAGGAAGCGCATCCAGCTGAAAGGTCTTTGCGCAGCGATGCATATCAGGTTCCTGCACTGTGATGCATGCTGCAGGCCAAACAGTAGCAGCAGCTGGAGTCGGTGGTACAGTACATGACAGTGACGTCATTCGCCTTAGCGCAAACTCCGATGTCAGCAGCTGCCACTGTGCACTGGATACAGAGGACATCGGGTGACGTGGAATGAAGAAAAGGTGGGTAGAAAGTTTTCATTTTTAATGTGTTAGGGACAGAATGGGGACATATATACCTGGATGGGAATCATAATACAAGAATGGAGCCCACGTAGATCAGGATGAGGATCATATATGCAAGGATGTGGACCATATAAACCAGGATAGAGATCATATAAACAAGGATGGGGCGTATGTAAACAAGGATGGACATCATATATGCAAGGATGTGGCCCATGTAAACCAGATGGAGATCATATAAACAAGGATGGGCTTATGTTAACAAGGATGGACATCATATATACAAGGATGGAGCCATGTAAAGCAGGATGAGGACCATATGGACCATGTATACCAGGATAAGGACATATATTATTATGGCCATTAATTCCATGGTGCTGTACATGAGAAAGTTACATACAAAACATGTGAAAAATACAGTGAACAAACTAACAATGACAGACTGGTACAGAGGGGAGAGGACCCTGCCCTTGTGGGCTTACATTCTATGGGGTAAGAAGGAGGAAGACCGTAGGTTGAGTCAGCTCCAATTGTGATGGAGCGCCGTCTTTGGTGATGGTAAAGTTCCAAATGTAGAAATATTTAAACGTGTTGGGTGCAGAATTTCAGAGGATAGGGGATGCTCAGAAGAAGGCTTGCATGTGTTTGTATGAGGAATGTACAAGTGTGGAAGAAAGAAGGAGGAAGACAGATTGTAGATGGCTTTGTAAGTCAATGTTAGTAGTTTGAAATGGATACTTTGGGGAATTGGGAGCCACTGAAGAGATTTGCAGTGGGGAGAAGTGGAGGAGTAGCGAGGTGAGAGGTGGATTAGTTGGGCAGAGTTAAGGACAGACTGGAGAGTGTTAGCAGGGAAGCCACAGAGGAGGTTGTTGCAGTAGTCAAGGTGGGAAATGATGAGGGCATGCACTAGCATTTTAGTTGAGGAAAGGACGGATTCTGGAAATATTTTTGAGTTGAAGGCAGCAAGAGGTGACAAGAGCTTGGATGTGCAGTTTAAAGGATAAGGCAGAGTAAAGGGTTACTCCGAGGCAGTGAAATTCCAGTGCAGGGTAAAGCATGATGTCAATTTTTGTGATAGATTGGGTAGGAAAGAAGGGTGAGATAAAGGAAAGATGATAAGTTTGGTTTTGTCTACAATGATTTTAAGGAAACAAGAGGAGAAGGAGGATATGGCTGACAGACACTCCAGAATTCTGGACAGCAAATAGGTGATGTCTTGGCCAGAAGTATATCTGAGTGTATTCAGCATATAGATGGTACTGAAAGCTGTGGGACTTTATGAGTTGTATAGAAGGAAAAAAGTAGGGGTCCTAGGACAGAGCCTTGAGGGACCCTAACAGAGGGGGGATGGGGGGGGAAGAGTTAGTGTGGGAGTGGGAGATGCTAAATGTGAGGTGGGAAAGGTATGAGGAATCCATGATAGGGCAAGGTCAGTGATACCAATAGAAGAGAGGATCTGTAGTAGCAGAGAGTGGTTGATGATCAAAGGTACAAGACAGGGCTAGAAGGAGAAGGAGGAGTATAGAGAAGTGTCTGTTAGCTCTGGCATTAAGTAGAATGATCATTAGTAATTTTGGTTAAGGCAGTTCAGTGGAATGGTAGGGACGGAAGCCAGATTGAAGGTTGTTAAAGAGTAGGTTAGATGAGAGATGGGAGGAGAGTACAGTGTGAACATGCAAAAGATATGGCTGGATGTAGAAGTCGTGTCAAGTGATGGTTTCTTTAAAATATGTGTAATTGTGGTGTTTTTGAAAGCAAAAGTAAATGTATCAGAAGTTAGTGATAGGCTGAAGAGGTGGGTTAGGGATGGGATAAGCGTGGTGGTGAGGATGGGGAGGAAGTGGGATGGGATGGGGTCCAATGCACAAGTGGTGAGGTTTGATTTGGATAGAATGTGTGCAAGTTCTCTTTCAGTGATGGGATGGAGGGGAGGAGGGTTTGTGGGGGAGGGGAGTGGTCTGGTATACATAAGGGCTGTGATGGTTGAGCAGTAAAGGCTTGTCAGATCTGATTGATCTTGTAGTTGAAGGGTATTGTGAAGTCTTCTGCAAAGATACAAGAAGTAGGAGGGGCAGTGGGGGCAGAGGAGGGAGTTAAACGTGTTGAATAACTGCCTGGGGTTGTGGGACAAAGAGGATATGAGGGTAATGAAGTAATTCTGTTTAGTGGAGGAGGGGGCCGACTTGAATGTAAGAGTTGCTTGTTTGAATGCTGTGAAGTTGTATAAGAATATGTTTTCTTCCAGCGCCGCTCAGCAACTCTACACACTCGCCAAAGCTTTTTAGTGGTGTTGGTGGTTGTCTATTGATTTGTCACGCCCTGCCATGAATGACAGGTGCGACTACGCCAACAGCTGATGTGAGTGTAGCATTGTAGAAAGCAGTGGTGCTGTCTGTGTCGTGAGTGAGGATATGGAGGACAGTGGTAGAATAGAGTTGGAGAGTGTGTGTGTGTGTCAAGGTGTATGAGGTTTCTGTGAGGGTGTGTGAGTTGGTGGACACAGGTGTTAAGTGAAGAGGACAAAGATAATAAAGTGAGTAGATGGTGGTCAGAGAGGGGAGAGGTGTGGTTGTGGGGTTAGATAGGGTGCAGGGGAAGATAAGGTCTAGTGTATGTCTGTCTGTGTGGGTGGCTGTGGAGGACCACTGATTAAGGCCAAAGGATGACGCAAGTGACAGACGTTTGGAGGCTGCTGACTGGTGGGTGTCAATAGGAATGTTGAAGTCACCCATGATGATGGTGGGAATGCCAGCAGAGAGTGAAGAAGCCAGATAGAGAATTGGTGAATGAAGGCAGCGGCCGGGCCTGGGGTCGACATATGATGGCCACTTGGAGGTTGGAAGGAGAGTAGATACAGACAGAGTGCACTTCAAAAGATTAGAGAATAAGGGAGGGAGGAGGAGGAGGAATTGGGTTGAAGGTGCAATTGCTAGAAAGAAGAGAACCCACTCCTCCACCATGTTTGTTGCCAGTACGAGGTGTGTGGGTGAAGTGAAGGCCGCTGTAACACAGCGCAGCAGGGGAGGCCGTGACAGAGTGTGTCGGCCATGTTTCTGTGAGGCCCAGGAAGGATAGTTGGCTAGAGGTAAAGAGGTCATGAATGAAGTGGAGTCTTTTGCAGATGGGACAGGCATTCCATTTTGCTTCAGAGAGATGGGGTGGTAGAGTAGGGGTCAGGGGAATGGATTTTATATTTAAAAGATTGCTGTTGTTTCTTGCAGGTGTGGGATGATAGGAGGGAAAAATAATGGAGAGTGTTAGCTGTGGAGGTCCAGGATTGGGTTGGAAGGGACCATATATAATGGGAGGGGCCTATATATAGCAGGATGGGGACATATATAGCAGGATGGAGACCATATATTACAGGATGGGCCAATATATCGCAGTATGAGGACATAAATGTGTATCCAGGTCTGTATATATCGGTATATAGGACATGTGAGCAGAATACAGTGCATATAGGGCATGGATGTGTATACAGGATGGTATATATCAATATATAGGACATGTGAACAGTACATGTACAATTTGATTGTCCATACATGTTTTACTTGTTTTTGTCTGCCCTTTCCATGTGTAAAGCACAATGGAATCTAATGGCGCTATGTAAATAATAATAATAATAATAGTAAAAAGCAGGATAGAGACCATATGGACATATATACCAAAATGGGGACATATATACCAGGATAGACCCATATAGACCATATATACCAAGATGAGAGGTCTATTTACCAGAACGGGGACATATATATACCAGGATGAGGAACATATATACCAGGATGGGAGATATTAATATTAACATAATGTAGGCAAAGAGGGGACAATTTGTAAGTCTTTTTAGGACTTGGAACCCATACATCTGACCAAACCTTGCACCAGGGCCCATCGGATTCTAGTTAAGCCAATGACCCCCATAAGTGACCGCATTTTGAAAACTAGACCCCTCAAGGAACTTTTCTAGGTGTGGTAAGCACCTTGAACACTCAGGGGCTTCACAGTTTGGCCATGAAAATAAAAAATAAATTCATTTCTCCACAAAAATTGTGCTTTGAGCTCAATTTTTTTACTTTCACAAGGGCAAGAGGAAAAAATGGATGTCATAATTTGTTTGAACAGTTTCTCCTGAATACACTGATACCGCATATTGGGTTGAAAACTTCTGTTTGGGCGCACAGCAGGGCTCAGAAAAGGAGCATCATTCAAACTCAAAATTGTCTGGAATTGTTAGTAGACACCATGTAGTGTTTAGAGAGCCCCTGATGTGCCTAAACAGTGGAAACTCCTCACAAGTGACCCTATTTTGCAAACTGGACCCCTCAAAGAACTTACTCAGATGTGTAGTGAGCACCTTGAACCCTCAGATGCTTTGCAGAATTTTAGAACGTTAAGCTGTGAAAAGAAAATCACATTTTTTACAAGGGTAACAGGAGAAAATGCACCATACAGTTAGTTGTGCAATTTCTTTTAAGTACACCGATACCTCATATGTGATTGAAAACTACTTTTGTGACACAGTGCAAAGCTCAGAAGGGAAATCCATATTGGATTTCAGATTTAGCTGGAATGGTTTGCTTTGGGGGTGCCATGTCGCATTGTCCCAGAATGCCAAAATAGCAGAAACACCACACAAGTGACCCCATTTTACAAACTGCACCCATCAATGAATTCATACACGGGTGCATTGAGCATATTGACACCACTGGTGCGGCATAAAATGTTTAGTATTGGGCGGTGAAGAAAAAAATTAAATTTTTACCAATAAAACTTTATTTTAATCCAAAATGTCCACCTTTGACAAGTGGAATTGGTAATAAAGTGCCCCATAAGTGTTCTACATTTCTCCTGAATGTGGCAATACCCCATATGTGACTGTGCAGTACTGTTTGGCTGCACTGCAGGGCTCGGCAAGGAACGAGAGCTATTTGGGTTTTGGAGCACAGATTTTCCTAAAATAGTTTAGGGGCTCCGCAAATGGAGTCCACAAAGTGCCAGAACAGCAGAAACCCCCTCAAGTGACCACATTTTGGAAATTACACCCCTCTGGGGTTCATGTATTGACAATTTTATCTCTGAGAAACACCCATGGAATCAAACGCAATGAATGTTGCAGAATTAATACCGTATATACTCGCGTATAAGCCGAGTTTTTCAGCCCAAAAATTGGGCTGAAAAGTACCCCCCTCGGCTTATACGCGAGTCAGTGCTGTATACCGATGTATACATCGGTACATACCGATGTATGCATCGGTATACAGCAGCCCCCGCATCCCCAGTAATCCAGGGCCCCCCCAGCGTCTCTCCGGTCACCTGAAAAGCAAACTATACTTATCAGTGTCCGCTGTCCGCGCCCGCTCGCCTCTGCCCGGTCTGCCGTCTGCGATCCTCCATCTTCATGCGGCGTCTTCCGGGTTCCTGTGCTCGTCGCAGGGAATGACGTCATTCCCTGCGACGAGCACAGGAAACCGGAAGACGCCGCATGAAGAAGGAGGATCGCAGACGGCACTGTCACGGCAGAGGCGAGCGGGCGCGGACAGCGGACACTGATAAGTATAGTTTGCTTTTCAGGTGACCGGAGAGACGCTGGGGGGGCCCTGGATTACTGGGGCCCTGTATACTACCGCTGGGGCTGCAATATACTACCACTGGGGCTGTATATACTACCACTGGGGCTGTATATACTACCACTGGGGCTGTATATACCACTGGGGCTGTATATACTGCTGGGGCCCTGTATACTACCGCTGGGGCTGCAATCTACTACCACTGGGGCTGTATATACTACCACTGGGGCTGTATATACTACCACTGGGGCTGAATATACCTGTGGGGCTGCTGTATACTACACTGGGGCTGTATATACCTGTGGGGCTGCTGTATACTACCACTGGGGCTGTATATACCTGTGGGGCTGCTGTATACTACCACTGGGGCTGTATATACCTGTGGGGCTGCTGTATACTACACTGGGGCTGTATATACCTCTGGGGCTGCTGTATACTACACTGGGGCTGTATATACCTGTGGGGCTGCTGTATACTACCACTGGGGCTGTATATACCTGTGGGGCTGCTGTATACTACCACTGGGGCTGTATATACCTCTGGGGCTGCTGGATGCTACCACTGGGGCTGTATATACCTGTGGGGCTGCTGTATACTACCACTGGGGCTGTATATACCTCTGGGGCTGCTGTATACTACCACTGGGGCTGTATATACTTCTGGGGCTGCTGTATACTACCACTGGGGCTGTATATACCTCTGGGGCTGCTGGATACTACCACTGGGGCTGTATATACCTCTGGGGCTGCTGGATGCTACCACTGGGGCTATATATACCTCTGGGGCTGCTGTATACTACCAATGGGGCTGTATATACCTCTGAGGCTGCTGTATACTACCTCTGGGGCTGCTGTATACTACCATTGGGGCTGCTGTATACTACCACTGGGGCTTCTGTATATACCTTTGGGGCTGCTGTATACTACCTCTGGGGATGCTGTATACTACCACTGGGGCTGTATATACCTCTGGGGATGCTGTATACTACCACTGGGGCTGTATATACCTCTGGGGATGCTGTATACTAACTACTGGAGCTGCTGCTGTATATACCACTGGGGCTGCTGCTGTATACTACCACTGGGGAGGCTGCTGTATACTACCATTGGGGGGCCTGTATACCACACTGCTGGGGGCTGTATACCTGTGCTGGAGTCCACCCTCGGCTTATACACGAGTCAATAGGTTTTCCCAGGTTTTGGGGGCAAAAGTAGGGGGGTCGGCTTATACACGGGTCGGCTTATACACGAGTATATACGGTAATTGCAAATAAGCCCTTGTAGTGCCCAATTCATTGTAGTGCTTGTACAATCTGCCTAGCTCGTGCTTCTGGAGAAAAACACCGCATAAATTAAGCAAGCTTCCTCATTACAACAATGCCGAACATGTGGACTTTAACTGTGGTTTAGACAATGTGGGGCTCAGAAGGGAGGGAGCTTTTCGATTTGTGAGTGCAGGTTTTGCTGGTTTTCATTTTTGGGAGGGTGAGGAGCAATAGCACTTTTCCATAGCCTATGTGCTACCAGTAAAGTGGAAGCTCCTATATTTCTGTTAACAGATGATGGACCTAAATAGGGACTTGTCTTTTTGTGGGTTGAGTTGAATGCTACTGGTGGCAATTTGGGTACAAAATATTTTGAATTAGTTCACATTTATCCTGTGTTCTATGCATAAAACTTACATTCAGGTTTCCAGCTACATCTCCAAATTACATGTTTCAGGTGAAACCTCATATGTATCTATTCATTCATAAGGCATCAGAGTTACTCCGGACTCCGTTTGGCCTCTGTTTAGCAGTGTGCTTCTTTTCGAAGGTGCACAAAACTGTTCACTTTTGCGCAAAAACTAAAAAGACACACAAAAAGATAGACACCATTAGACCACGGGCCAGATAAGGAGCTCAACATGACTCTCTCTGCCTCATTACAGTGAATTTTTCATTGGAAATGTTGGCTGGATCACATTTTTCAGAGATTTATATGTAATCACTAAAGTGCTCAGTGTAGAGCGTAAGATAAATTTGAGGCGAACCTGACTGCCATCTTTGGGAGGCAGAATAAACTAATCAGCAGTAGTTGAAACATTGACTTCATTACTATTTTTACTATTTTATATAATTTTTTTTATATGCTATTGTTTACTCTATTCAGTGCCTCATATATTGTATGATAAATGCTATGTACATCTACTCTATTTATTGATGGACTAATTGATGGTTTCATAATCCATTTGGTCGCATCTATTATCTCTGTTGTGCTGTGCCCCTCTTTTTGATACTTTACCTTCACTTTCTTATACCTTGGTTTGATTTTTAATGTATGAACTAATAAAATATATAGTTTTATGAATTTGGATGTCTCATGGCTAATGTCTGGTGAATAGGTTATATTTGACTCAATATTAGTTAACGAGCTACCTGCTTGAGTGCCGTTACTTTGATAAATATTTAGTGCACTTCCTTTTGGTCTTTTGGCTTTTTTGGTTGAGTGTGTGTAGTGGTAGATACCAGTTCTGCAAACCATATAAGAAATTGTATTTAAAGGTACTAATAGTGCAGGGGTAGGGAACTCCAGGTGTCGAGAGCCGCCAACAGTGCAGGTTTTCAGGATTACATTAGCATTGCACAGGGGTTGGAATCATCACCAGTGCAGGTGATTAGTATTGCACAGGTGATAATATAAGGAAATCCTGAAAACCTGCACTGTTGGCGGCTCTCGAGGCCTGAAGTTCCCCACCCCTGTTAAAGTTACTCAAAGGTGAAGTCTTTTCCGATAGGAGTTACTTTTCCAGTCTTTTCCATCTGGGCCAGACCTCCATAATGTCTTCCAGCCTAGACTAATCTGCAGAGTTGTCATGCAGTACATATGTAATTTCTCACATTTCCAGCACCATCCCTGCCTGTTCTCAACATTGTTAGTCTTGTTTACTCCGGATTTTGCACTGCTGAGAATGATGATTATTTGTACTGAGCAAAAGTTTTGCAAAGGCTGGTTTCACACTGCATATTTTTTCCTGTCCGTAGGATCCTATATTTTGTAGGATCCCACGGACAGGAACGGATCCGATATGGCCCCCATGTTATCCTATGGGGGTCGAATTGGATCGGATTTGGCCTAATTGCTATCCGATTTTGTGGGATCTGATTTGTGTCAGATTTTTTTGCTGGACCCAAAATTGGAGACTACTCCGATTTTGAGTACAGAAAAAAATCGGATCCCACAAAATCGGATGGCAATTAGGCCAAATCCGATCCGTGTCCTTTAACATGGGGGGCCTATGAGCGCGGGTCCGATTTTAGTGTACTGAGCATGCGGAAGGATAACGTCTATGAGGAGCCCTGAAAACCTATTTCACAACACGTACTTGTCCCAGCACACACCGGTCTGAAGATGTAGCCCATTTGATGCAGAGTAGCTTAGGGGAATGTGGTTTATAAGGTGTCAAAGGAACTAGTCACATGCTAATTGTGTTACTGAAAGGCAGGGTGAGGGAGACATTTACACATCACACAGTTCATCAGACATTTGGCAGCTGGTGTAAGATAACTAGGATATAAATTATATACATTTACATAAAGTTAATGAAACTTTATTGAAATTCTATAGTAAAAGAACAGACAATATAATTAAATGTCAACATGCCACATATAAATGTGACATGTTGACACTGTTGTCACTGTGAACCCTCTCAGGGTCCTATTTCCTCCTGTACCTGTATGTGCCTTGTATTGTTCATGATTACTGTACTTGTCTATGTATGCCCTTTTAACATGTAAACCGCCATGGAATAAATAGCTCTATAATAATAAATAATATATAAATACAGGTCATGTAAGCAGGAAGAAATACCTATGTGGGGAATCAATCAAAAACGCTGTGGAATTAATAGCATCCTATAAGTGAATAAAGATTATATTATTATTATTATTATTACTATTATTATATTATTATTATTAGTAGTAGTAGTAAACAGCAAAGTACCAGCAAATGGAGGCTAATTATTCATAGTACTAACTGCCCAGCAATGTTTATATACCAGCTGAGGTAAAAAAACGCAGCATGCTGCGATTGTCTGTGAGTCTCAGATCACTCACAGTCATACAAGTCTATGGGTGAGCGTGAAATACTTTACTACACTCAGATGACATCCGAGTGCAGCACAATATATGCTGAAGCCAGCAATTGAGGAGATGGAAAGATTAATCTCTCCCTCTCCGCCACGGCTGTGATCCGATCCCATGTTCTTGAAAGTTTCAAGCCATTGGGTTTCTGGTCTTCCTCTTTGCCTGTTCCTTGTATTCTTCCTACCATAAGAAATATACCAAGGGCCTATTCCCAGCTCTAGAAGATGGGGAGAGAGAAAAAAGAGGGTGCGGGCGCAGATCTAATGCAGACCGTAGAATATTTGTCACAATTCACAAGGTTCTTAAGGTTTTTTCCTCACCTTTGTGTGATCTTGTATCAGACATATAGAATCCATTGTGCTAGTTCTCCAAGAGTTCGCTTCTTCCTGGCCTGCAGCTAGTTTTCAGAACAATCAGGCTAAGCAGTGGCTGAGCCTGTCAATTGACAATGTGGAGAAGGTCTGTTCCAATCACTACCCAGCGCTTCCAGGAGGCAACACAAGGATCTGGTGTCGTTTATAAAATTTATTCCAGCAGAAAAATGTATTACATGCAGTTCATCAATAGGGTACAACGCGTTTCGGCTAAAAATGTGCAAAACTATAGCCTTCCTCAAATGTGTCCGTCATATTTGGCAGTAGTCAATATTAGGGATGGGCGAATCTACTCGCTAGGACTCGTTACTCGGCGAGTAGTAAGGGACTCGCAGGACTCGGTACTCTGCGAGTTTCCCAGTGATTACTCGCACGAGTCCAATGCAAATCAATATCAATCCTAGTTTTGTCAGAAACGCTGACAAAACTAGGATTGCCATTGTTTGCATTAGACTCGGCTATTGTGCCAGTGATAGCAGGGAAACTCGCAAATAACTGCTGTTACATTGCGAGCCGAGTCCAGCTGTCTTCTCTGTGTGCAGGCTGCCAGCTCCAGGGTCCTAGAGCCCGCCTGCTCACAGACATGATGTAGCAGTGCTGAGATTGTTCTCAGTCTGCTCATTCCCTGTGCATAGACATCTCTATGCACAGGGGATGTAGCAGAGAGGACATCGCGTTTTGGACTACGTCGGATGGAAGAGGATTTTTTTAATTAAAGATGGAGTCCCTAATGGCTTTATTTTTTTATTTCAAATAAAAATTTTTCTCTGTGTTGTGTTTTTTTAACCCTTTATTGGAGATTCTTAGTGGCTGGGTCAAACGTGGCCTGACATTAAGAATCTCGGGCTTAATACCAGCTTGTATAACAAAGCTGGTATTAACCCCTTTATTACCCAGCGTGCTACCGCCACCAGGGCCGCTGGAAGAGCGGGGTTCAGCGCCAGAGATGGCGCTTCAATGAACGAGCCATCTTCTGGGGCGGCTGCGGGCTGCAATTTGCAGCGGGGGGTGCCCAGAAAGCTTGGGCATCCCTGCGCTGCGGATTCCAGCCCCCAGCTGCTTAGCTGTACCTGGCTAGACATAGAAATTGCGCGGAGCCCCACGCATTTTTTTTTTATTATTTCATGAATTTCAGAGTCAGTCTCAGAGTCAGAGTCTCAGAGTCAGAGTCAGAATCTCAGAATTTCATGAAATAATTTTAAAAAAAATGCGTGGGGCTCCGCGCAATTTCTATGTCTAGCCAGGTACAGCTAAGCAGCTGGGGGCTGGAATCCGCAGCGCAGGGATGCCCAAGCTTTCTGGGCACCCCCCGCTGCAAATTGCAGCCCGCAGCCGCCCCAGAAGATGGCGCGTTCATTGAAGCGCCATCCTCTGGCGCTGAACCCCGCTCTTCCAGCGGCCCTGGTAGCGGTGGCACGCTGGGTAATAAAGAGGTTAGGGCCAGCTTTGTATTATCAGCTGGCCCTAAGCCCGAAATTTATGGCGGTCACGCCAATATTAGACATGACCGCCATGAATTTCTATTAAATTGTTTTAAAAAAAACACAACACAAAGAAAATTTTTTATTAGAAATAAAAAAAAAAGCCATTAGGGACTCCATCTTTAATTAAAAAAATCCTCTTCCGTCCGACGCAGTCCAAAACGCGATGTCTTCTCTGCTACATCCCCTGTGTATAGATATAGATGTCTATGCACAGGGAATGAGCAGACTGAGAACAATCTCAGCTCTGCTACATCATCTCTGTGCACAGACATTCATGTCTGTACACAGGGAATGAGCAGACTGAGAACAATCTCAGCTCTGCTACATCAGGCAGCAGGCGGGCTCTAGGACCCTGGAGCTGGCAGCCAGCACAGAGGAGAAAGCAGGACTCTTATCTGTGCGAGTTTCCCAGCGATTACTTACAAAGTAAACGAGTCCAATGCAAATAAATGACAAAACTAGGATTGCTTCAGGCTGAAGCTTCCGAGACACATCTGCGATTTGTAAATCTCACACTACTCGCTATTACTCGCTTCCTCATTTATTAACATTGGACTCGTTAGACTCGCAACGAGTAGCGAGTCCTGGGCTCGGACTCGCTAGAGTCAAGCGATTCCGAGTAATTTAGGATTCGCCCATCACTAGTCAATATCTTTGTCTTCTTTTGTATTTAGTAGGAATCCCATCTTCGAGCTTTCCATCTTGACACCCTGTAATAAGTACTTCATTCTATCTACACTTGTTGATGTGAGTGTTGCATTGTCTGTATATTTTAGATTGTTGACGGTTCTTCCACCAATTTTGATTCCCTCTTATTTTTGGCAAGTCCAGCCTTCCTGAAAATAGCTTCTGCATATAAATTGAAGAGAAATGGTGACAGGATACAGCTTTGTCTGACGCCTCGCTCTAATTTGAATATGCTGTATCACCATGTTACGTTTGGACTGTTGCATCTTGGTCGATGTAAAGGCTCTTATTGATGAAGATTGGATGGTCCGGCACACCCATATCCTTTATGGTAATCCAAAGTTTCTGGAGATCAACACAGTCAAAGGTTTTGATGTAGTCGATTAAGCAAAAATAGAACTCCTTGTTGTGTTCTTTGGCCTTTGCCATTAACCATCTCATGATAGCAATTGTATCTCTTATTCCTCACTCTTTCCTGAAACTTGATTATTCCTCTGGCAGCTCTTTGTCAAAGTAAGACTGTAACTATCTTTGAGCGCAACAGTCTGATAGTTTTCCAGAGTTGGTAGCATCTCCCTTCTTTAGAATAGGAATAAACATCCACCTTGTCCTGTCCTTGGGCCATTTACCAATTGTCCATATCTGCTGACACTGGTGTGTTTGACCTTTTAGGGTACCGTCACCTTTGGCGACTTACCAGCGATCCCAACAACGATACTACCTGGTAGGGATCGCTGGTGCGTCGCTATGTGGTTGCTGATGAGATTTCAAACAGTCAGATCTCACCAGAGACGCAGCAACGATCCGGAATGATACGGAAGTCGTTGGGACCCTGTTTCTCAAACCTGTAGTATTGAGGTCGTTGGTAGCTGTCCCTGTCAAACACACCGATGCATGCAGCCCAGCGGGACTCCAACGATCAAAAAATGGTCCAGGCAACTCTGACATGACCAGCGATCTCACAGCAGGGGACCGGACGCTGCTAAGTGTCAAAGATAGCGAGATCGCTGGCGAGGTCGTTGTTGCGTCACCAAACTTGTGACTCAGTAGCGAATTCGCTAGCGATCTCGCTTAGTGTGACGGGGCTTTAGTTTTGGCATGATTAAGCATCATGGGTCATCACAATGGCTCAGAGGTTAGAACTTTTATCTTGCAGTGTTGTAATTTAAAGTACATTTGTCATTGTAGATAAGACTATTATCCTGCAGATATGGGATTAATCTGCAAGTTAATAGCATCAAGTAGTTATCTGTACGCATTACTGAAATTACGACACACAGGAGAAAATTAACTTTATTTCTACTAGGAGTCATCGGCTGTTAAGGCCCAGTCACACATAACAACACACCAGCGATCCCAATAACGATAACAATGTGCAAAGATCGCTCGTGCGTCGTTCTTCACATCGCTAGTAAGATGTCAAATAGGTATCTCACCAGCGATGTGAAAAACGACGCACTAGCGATCCAGAATTATACCGAGGTCGTTGGGAATTGTCACTCCATAGCGTAGCATTGAGATCGCTGGTCATTGTCCGTCAAACACAACAAGGTAGCACTCCCAGCAGGAGCGCAACGACGTAGAAATGATCCAGAGCAGTATGTAACGATCAACGATCTCACAGCAGGGGCCAGATCGTTGGTGCGTGTCACACAGAACGAGATTGCTAACGGTATCGT
Source organism: Allobates femoralis (assembly GCA_033576535.1). Lineage (NCBI taxonomy): Eukaryota > Metazoa > Chordata > Amphibia > Anura > Aromobatidae > Allobates > Allobates femoralis. The sequence goes on along the minus strand of JARQOC010000005.1, from coordinate 158,861,859 downwards.
TGTTGCATCACAAAATGCTCCCAGCCCCTGACGAAGCCACTGTATTAGCGGTGATACGCGTCGGGCACAGGGCTGCATGCTTCCTTTCCCCCTAGGCATCATTTTACATGCCCTGCAGGTGAGACTCTCCAGGGGACCTCTCCACTCTCCACTGGACTGGTATCTCTTATCAGGTTGTATAACTTGGTTTCACATTTTGATGTCTTTACAGATTTTCAGTTTGTGCCTGTCTTTCAGCCTGAGGCTCTTATTCTCCCTTATATAGAGGGTATTCTACTCTGTGTATGCCACCTGTGCCTAAGGGCACCTTTACACGTCGCAACATTGCATGAAATTTCACTTGCAACTCACTGGTTGCAGTGAAATCATGGAGACATTGTTCCATTTGTACACAGCAACAAAATAGAACAATGTGTCCATGATTTCACTGCAACCACAAATTGCCAGTGAAATTGCATGCAATGTTGCGACGTGTAAAGGTACCCTATCTGTGGATCTGACCTTTTATATTATTGGGGCTCAGTTCCCTGAGTAACTACCATTTTCAGGGTCAGGTGTTTTTTTGCAGATAGCCTCTGTACAGGCTATTCCAGGAATTTTCTATCACCAACTTAACATGAAATGTGACTATATGATTGCCTTTTTCTGTCAATTATATCCCTAAGTTTATGGTCTGGTTATTATTATTGACCTCATTTATTCAAGTCAAACACTTTTCCATTTGTGGTCTTATTTTGTCATAGACAACAAGGGGTAAAATTGATATACTCAATTTCTATCTGGTGCTGTAGAAAATTACACCAACTAAAAATAGTCTGACCGAAATCAGTCAGACCTCATCTGATTTCATCTAGTGGAGGGTTCCCCTATACTTTCTGTCTCCCATTTTTACTGGAACTATTTTTTTCCATTTATTTTTTAGAGGTTTGGGATCTATCACCTTTGGTCCCTGTCATTGATTATTCAAGCCTTGGGGAAATTTGTATTGTGTCTCTACACAATTTTAATTATTTTTAATGTTGTGTCCATATACGTGCACTTCTTTAATAAAATTGTGATTTTTTTTCACCATAAAATTTGACCAGTGCATTGATCTCTTTACACGATACTTTCCTTCCACAATGATTCCTGTATATACGTGTGACTGGTGATCACGCTTTGGTGATACCCTAAAAATTTCTTTACAAAATCTGTAACGCAATAGTGATCTCGTTAGCAATCTCGTTATGTGTGACAGGACCTTTAGTTATTCATGTGTGTCGGAGTGTCCCCGGTGACTGCTCACATCACAGTTATTTTTAGCTATAAGAACACCCCGGCACTTTGATGCTTTGCAAAGCTGGCTGTCAGTCAGTATAATGGAGTCTATAAATGATGACATCATATTCAACAACTTTCAAATTGATTTTTCAACTTTTCCGGACAGGACAATAAGGGTGAGTGACTGCAATCAGGATTAGCAGCACTTAGGACACAGAGAATTTTTACTACACTGCATTGTACCTTACAAGCACAGTGCTTCTTTTACGCAGTGTAATTGTGTAAGCGCTGCCACGGTGACGGCCTCCTGGAAACACGTAGCGCATAGTGTATGCGCTGCTATGGAGACCGGGGGCGGAGTATTGGCGCCATGTTTCATACTCAAGCCTGCGCAGCCGCCGCTCCTCCTCCACTTTGCTAACAGCGCTATTACAGTACATTATACTAACCAGCGTCCTGGTTATCAAAGTGACTTGAGCATAAGTGACTTAATTTTGCCCAATATCTAATCCTCAAACTTTATTATTACAGTGCATTAATGTGCAATATGTGCGATTTGGTCTTTCTTTCCGGGGTAAAACCATAGAATCCTCTTCCTGGGTTCGCGTAGTTCTCCCTTACAACGGGATCCCTCATGCTCACTATACCATATATTTAGGATTAGTCTTAGGGCTCACCCCAGACTTCTCCATGTTGCCAGGGGTCTACGGATATTTTATGATATATAACCCCTATTTACATAGGAATATTTATTTGCTTATACTACCATAAGTGCATAAAATAATATAAAGTTTACTATGTATAATAAGAATAAAATATGTGATGTTTACTATATACAGTATCTGACAGAATTGCAGGGGTGTCAATACTTTTGGCCACAACTGTAGCAGCCTCAACACATGAAATGCACATTACATATTGTCTCATAATGCTTCAAAATATTGCTTGGACTTCCAATCTTTCCAGTTAATCTGTAAAAGAAAAAAAGATAAAAATAACGTCAATAGCATGTCAATATCTGTGTGATCCACTCAAATTACAATGCATAACCCTACTGTGATTAAAAGGTATATATAGCTGATGATCAGGGGATATTCCATTTTTTCGTTTTTTTACAGGGTCACATTAAGTTTGTAATCGGCGTTTAGGCCGTTTGGTTTCAATGTTCCTAATTCCTTTATCTATCTTAGTTCCTTCTCTAACAATAATGCCATGTTACATTGGCAGAGCCCATGACATGTCAGAAAAGCCCCATATGTCACCCATTTTACAAACTGAGCATACTGACACCACATGGGTTTCAAAGGTTTATGTATGACTGGACGATGGAAAAAAAAAAAAAAGACATTTTTCACTACTAAAATTTAGTTTTAGCTCCAGATTTTACATTTTCACAAGGCGAAGTGGTTAAATATGGCATCAAAATTTGTCACACAATTTCTGCTGAATGTGGTAATACGCCATATGTGGGTCTACATTAGTGTTTGACCACACTGAGCACTATTTGACTCTTGGAGCGCAGATTTTCTTAGAATAGTATGTGAACCTCCATGGGAATACATCTACAAGTGTAATGATGATTTTGACTGTATATGTGAGCTCCAAAAACAAGCAACGAATGTGGCAGCGTTAAAATGCAATTATGCTGTTGTAGTGCCCCATACATTGCAGTGCCCAATGCAATGTACCCAGCTTGTTCTTCTGGAGACATAGCCATTTTGAAGTCAGCCATTTTGGATCCAACTTTATTTTTTTTCAATGGGAAGAGGATCATGTGACACATCAAACTCCAATGCCACTTGATATCTGAAATTGCTACATGATTCAGATATCCAGTGGCATTGAGGTATCCATTGATGAAGAATGTTCCCACTATCTTTGTACCCCATATACCACACTATACCATCAATTTTTGTGTTACAACAGTCTTGGAGGGATCTATCCACTGTGGGTTAGTGTCAGACCAATAGCGGTGGTTTTGTTTGTTAACTTCACCATTTACAAAAAAGTTTGCCTCATCACTCATCTGAAGGCAATTGTCTATGCTGTGAAGATACAAGATGTGCAGCATCTGAAACAACGGATACTAGAAGCCTGTGCCAGCATTTCTTCTGCGGTGTTGCTAGCAGTGTGTCAAGAGTGGGAGAAGAGGGTTGCATTGACAATCCAACACAATGGGCAGCACTTTGAATACATTTTATAAGTGGTCATAAACTTGTAAATAACTCATGAAAGAATAATGTTGCGTTAAAACCAAGCACACCATTGTTTTTCTTATGAAATTCTCAGTAGGTTTGATGTGTCACATGACCCTCTTTCCATTGAAAAAAATAAAGTTGGATCCAAAATGTCTGACTTCAAAATGGCCGCCATGGTCACCGCCCATCTGGAAAGTTTTCCCCCTCCCATACACTAATGTACTACAAACAGGAAGGTGATATCACCAACCATTCCCATTTTATTTAGGTGCGTCCATATAAATGGCCCACCCTGTACTGACAAACATATGGACACTAGCTATGATTTTGTCTAAACAGTATACAAAGATGTATTACTATATAGGTAAAGATACACAGCGGTAAAGTGAGAAGTATTAAGATGTAATTTTCAATAACTATTCATTCAAAGTAGCCACAAATGCAAAAACAAAAAATGGTAATATTAGCAACTGATCAAATAGAGGTATGCATTGTGTGTCCAATAGTTACAGAAAAAATGGACATAACTAGCCATATGGATGGAAGAGATTTTACACTAGGACCTGGGAGGAGTGGGTGGGAGGGTAATTGTGCAAATAAGGTAAAGATAAAGTAGGCATACACAGTAAAACCAGGGGCGGACCTACCGCGGTGCAGCTGATTCAGCTGCACCAGGGCCCCGACCAGCTAGGGGGCCCCTCAGGCTCCTGTATCCCCAACCTCCCTGCAGGGAAGCCTGGAGACTGCGATAGCGTGACAGAGGAGAGGTGACAGGGAGCTTCCCACGGCTAATCCTGCCCCTCCTCTCCTCTCTACTCCCTGGTCATGCTGGAGACGCGGGACTGCAGGTCAGCAGCACCTCCCCCCCCTCCAGCTCCTCACTTGGGATTGCGGCTAGGCACACCACCCCCGTCCGCACTAGCAACCCCCCGCCTCCTCAACTGGGACGGTACGGAACCAGATGCACCAGGGCCCACACGGCTCCAGGTCCGCCACTGAGTAAAACACTAGGGGTCAAAGAGAATTTACAGGGAACTGGGACATGCAAGGAAATAAGGAGATGAGTAAGATTAATAAATGTTCTAATAGTATTAAATGTCTGTTGGTGAATGCAAGACGTCCTGCAAACAAAATGAATGAATTGCAGACTTTTATGTCAGCCACAGATTACGATGTGGTTGGCATTATGGAAATCTGGCTGGACGAAAGCCATGACGGTGACAAACATAGCAGGTTATTCCACATTTTGAAATGACAGGAAAGACAAAAAAGGTGGAAGAGTGTGTTTTTTTGTTAAATTCAATGTAAGATCAGAACTTATTGCAGAGCTGCGACAATGTAGAACTAGTATACGTCAATATACTGTACACGGGGATGGCAATAATGGAAAGCTAGTAATTCAACTTTACTATAAACCTCCTAATATAGCTGAACAGGTAGAGGATAAAATAGTACAACAAATGGAAAAGGGAATTAACACAATGGAGTATATATTGCATATTAAAAAATAATTTTTATTGAAACAACAATTAATCAAGAGTAGATCCAAGTACAATTACACTTAGGGCACAGAAAGTAACACCTGTGTGACTGCCTTTAATTCAAGTATGGATAATAATGGGGTCAGAAAAGGGGCCAATGATTACAGTGTTACCATAACATGGACTATATACGTGGTAACAATACCAATCAATTGATATTGATCGCAGCACTTATGGGCTTAGGAGTGGAATCGCGCTCTCACTCTCTTCCGCTCAGTGCCCCCTCAATGTAATCGCTAGTGGCCTGATCATCGCTATGGTGACCCAGGATCGTCATGACTAACTCCGGGAAGCCTCGGGGATCATGCCTCCAGCAACGCTCTAGCAGCTGTACTGTATTGCAATGATCAAGCATTACAAAACAGTGCAGCTGCGATAAGAGCTGTAAAAGGTGATGTCCCATAATGGGACTAAGTAAAAAAAATAAAAAAAGTTAAAAAGTAAAGAAAAAAAAAAAAAAAAAGCAGAATATAAAGAACACAAACAAATTTACAATAAATAGTTATATACGTGTTAAAAAAAAATCTACACATTTGGTATCACTCCATCCGTAACAAACCCTATAAAACTGTCACACTAGATAACCTCTTCAGTGAACATTGTAAAAAAATAAATAAAAAACTATGTATTTTCATCATAGATCTGACAAAAAATGGAATAAAATCTGATCAAAAAGTCATATATAAATTAAAATGGTATCACTGAAAACGACATCTTTTCCTGCAAAATACAAAAGCTATAGCTCTTACAATACAGCAATGCAAAATTGTATATTTTTTCTATAAAATAACCTATGGTGTAAAAGTGGCAAAACATAAAAAAACTATAAAAGTATGCAACTGCTATAATTGTACTAACCTGAAGAATAATAAAGCTGTCTTATCACTTTTAGAACATGGGGAAGATGAAAAAAAAATTATTGAATTGCTAATTCTTCTTGATCCTGCCTCACAAAAAGTGGAATGGAAAGCAATCAAAAAATATTATGAAGCCCAAAATGGTAGCAAAAAAACCTTTAACTAATCCTGTAAAAAAAAGTCCTCATATGACTGTTGGTAGAAAAATAAAACAAAAACCTAGCCTTCAAAATTCAGTGATGCAAAAACCTTTAATTTGTAAAAAAAGAAGTGTTTTTAGTGTGATAGTAAAAAAAGGTATGACACTGTAAATGTAGTGACCTGACCAATAAAGCTGCATAGTCACTTATACTGCAAGTTGAGCAGTGTAAAAAAATAAATACAGTCAGTTCTTCAAATGCTGCTGATTTGTTCATTTTGCCTCTTAAAGTTCCCAGAACTACGCGGCTCATATTTACCCTGCTCCCTACACTGAGCGTTTACATTGGCGATAACATTTAAATCCCTGAAAAAGGTGATTCAGACAAAATTAACAATGGAAAATTCACTGTAATAAAGCAGATCGAGTCACTTTAAACTCCCATCTAAGGCTGCTTTCACATAACGATTTTCGGTCATCCGATTGTATCTGTTTCAAAACGGATACAATCGGATCCGAAATCGGACCCAATATTCCCCTATGGGAATCGGATGGGATCGTATGTGCCACTATTAGCATCCGATTTTGGCACCATCCGATCCCATCCGATGTAATCACGGGCACAAAATCGCAGCCTGCTACGATTTTGTGTCCGTGACTCACATCGGACAGCCTCGGATCACTGCTGATCCGAGGCTGATCCTAGTGCCCACAACATGGAAGCCTATGGACATCGGATCCGAGCTCACCTCGGATCCGATGTCGGCTCCGTACTGCCTGTCTTTCCCTGCTCTGCTCCTCCATCTTCCATCTTCTGCCCTCTCCTATATGCTGTGCCCCCGCTATTCTTTGCTGTGCCCCCTCTTCTCTCTCCTCCTCTATCCCTATCCTGTCCCCTGTCCTCTCCCTGTGTGTAAAAAAATAAAAACTCCTCCCGAAGTATACATCACCTCTCACCGGCTCCAACGCTGCACACGATCAGGACTGGAGCCTGTGATGATGTAAGAGACCCGGTCAGCTGACCGGGTCATGTGACTCTGACATCATCACAGGTCCTTCAGTCTTGATGGTGCTGCAGCGTGGAGCCTGTGAGAGGTGATGTATCCTCCGGGAGGAGGATTTTTTTATTTTTTTACACACAGGGAGAGGACAGGAAAGAGGACAGGGGACAGGATAGGGATAGAGGAGGATAGAATAGTGGGGCACAGCAAAGAATAGCGGGGGGACAGAGTAGCATAGGAGAGGGAAGAAGATGGAGGAGGCAGGAGTAGGGAGAGACAGGGGACCGCAGGATCCACATGGATCCTGCAGATCGGATGGCTATTTGCCATCCGATTGCAGGGATCCGTATGGATCCGTGCCTGTCCGTGGGGTTCCCCTTCAAAGTCGGATCCCACGGACAGGCACAAAATCGTTATGTGAAACCAGCCTAACCTGTAGTCCACCAGTGTCCATCTTTTTAGGCATGCACAAACGTGAGGTCTACCACAGTTTTGTGCATCTTTTAAGAGAATGCCACCACTGAAAAAAGAGTCCACAGTAACTCTGCTGCTTCATTAGTCGATGGATCCATTGGGTGTTTCAGCTGAATCATGTATTTTGAAGATGTAGATGGAAACTCTAATGTAAGTGCTTAGCATAGAGCAGAGGATAAATGTAAACTAATCCAAAATGTTTTTTAGCCAAATAGCTACCAAATAGCATTCAACTCAAACCGCAACAACACAAGTCGCCTCTCAGGTCCGTTAACTGTACTTTAAATGGAATTACAAGGGGTTTCTGCGTTACTGGTAGCACAAAAGCTCTGGAAAAATGCTGTGGTTCCCCACCACCCCAAAAAAAAATCCAGCGAAATGTGCGCTTCAAAATCCCGACCCCCCCGACGTACCTCCTCTGGGTCCCACAATGTGCCTAAACTACAGTTAACATCTATGTTTGGCATTTCTGTAGTGAAAAAGTCTGCTTAATTAATGGGGTGTGTGTCTCCACAAGCATGAGCAGCGCACAATGTATGAGCGCTACTATATGGTGGTCATGACAAGGACTTATTTGCAATTTTTAATTCTGCAACATTCACTGCGTATGACAGCATAGTTGTCTTCCAGAGACTAAATCATTACTATATCCATGGATGAATTCCGAGAAGGTTATAATTTCCAAAATGTGGTCACTTGAGGGGATTTCTTCCGCTCTGGCACTTCGGTGTTCTGCAAACTATTCTAGGAAAATCTGTGCTCCACAAATCAAATGCCGCTCCTTCCCTCCGTAGCCCTGCAGTGTGGCCAAAACGTACAGTCACATATGGGCCCTTTTACACACTGCAACTTTCCAGCGATCACGACCACGATTTGACCTGGCCGGGATTGCTGGTGCGTCGCTACGTGGTCGCTGGTGAGATGTCAAACAGTCATATCTCACCAGCGGCGCAGCAACGATACGGCAGTCATTGGGAACCTGTCACTCTCGGGCGTAGTGTGAGGTCGTTGTCCCTGTCAAACACAGCGATGCATGCTGCCCAGCGGGAGTGCAACAACCAAAAAATGGTCCTGAACGGTTTGTAACGATCAGCGATCTCACAGCAGGGGCCTGATTGCTGTTACGTCACAAAACCTATGAAGCTGCAGTGATGTCACTAGCGATATCGTTGTGTGTGAAGTACCCCTAAGAGGTGTAACCACATTCAGGGCAATTTTGTAACACAATACAGGGCCTTTTTTACCTATTCATCTTGTGAAAATTGGAAATCTGGGGTTAAAACAGCATTTTACTTGGGGTACAAACAATCTTAATGGAAAGAAGGAGAATTAAATGCAGTCCTTGAACATCATGTATCCTAGTACAGGAATTTCAGTTTAACCATTTACGCCATAACTCTGCCGTTTCTTGGTATTTGACATGAAAAATAATATTGTTGCGCCACTCTGTGACTATCTTTGGAAGCAGGTTATATGAATGAGGTTCTCACCTGTGCTCGTTGTGCTGTCTGCACAACAAGATACTTTGTTCAATAATGTTTATCCCCCTGTTCCTTCGGCTTTCAAACTGCTGTGGATAATGGAGATTTTTCGGCGTCCTTGATACTAACTCCTCACACGTGAGCCGTCGCGTAGCGGGTCTGTGGGCATGTCTAAGACGTCATCCAAGGTCCTATTGCCCGGAGCTGCTCCATACCTCTCTCCACAAAGCAGAGGATAGAATGTTTTTCAAGAAAGAAATAGGTATTTGTGTGAGCGCTGGGAATCAACCGGCACCAAGACTATTATGAATAATTACCTCTCCGCTTTATTTGTGCAATAAAAAGGCAGGGTCCTTTAGGCCACAACGCGTTTCTACGCTCTCCAAGCGTCTTCCTCAAGTGGAATTCTTTCACGGTTTTCTTGGTATTTGGGATGGGTCAGTCTGTTTTTTTTCATGAGGTCCCAACCATACCACGTTCCATTTACCCTTGTTTTACTATTTACCTGCATTGACCCTTTTAACCTCCCTAGTTAACAATTATTAATGTTAATGACTGTAATGTGCAAAAGATGTTACTTTTGTCCCTTTCATGTACTGTTTTGAAATATCTTAAATAAAGAATATATACAAAAACAACAACATTTTAGTGGTAAAAATGTAATTGTTTTTGTTCACCACTAGTGATGGGTGAGTCCTAAATTACTCGGAATCGCTTGACTCTAGCGAGTCCGAGCCCGGGACTCGCTACTCGTTGCGAGCCTAGCGAGTCCAATGTTAATGAATGGGGAAGCGAGTAAAAGCGAGCAATGTGCGATTTACAAATCGCAGATGTGTCTCGGAAGCTTCAGGCTCTATCTGCTACAATAGCTAAATCATGTTTAATAGGCTCCCGCTGTCACAGCACAGTTAACTCTCTGCTTACCGGCGCTGCAGTGATCGGTAAGCAGGTAGTTAAATCAATCAGCTTATGAATGAGTCGGCTCTGTGCTGTCGGCACTGCTTAATGCTCACAGCCTCACTGACTCATCACACAGCAGGGGAGCGCATTTCCGCCCCCTGTGGTGTGATGTGTGATGTAGCAGAGCTGAATGAGTTCAACAAGAAGAAGAAGGAAGACAGAAGAGAGAAGAAAGAAGAGAGAAGACCTGGGTCTTTGGAGGGATATGTGGTGGTAATAAAGTTGGAGTCCCTAATGGTGTCTGTGTCTTTATTTTTAATAAATAATTTTACTCTGTGTGGTGTTTTTTTTAACCCTTTATTGGAGATTCTTAGTGGCCGGGTCAAACCTGGCCTGACATTAAGAATCTCGGGCTTAATACCAGCTTGTATAACAAAGCTGGTATTAACCACTTTATTACCCAGCGTGCCACCGCCACCAGGGCCGCTGGAAGAGCGGGGTTCAGCGCCAGAGGATGGCGCTTCAATGAACGCGCCATCTTCTGGGGCGGCTGCGGGCTGCAATTTGCAGCGGGGGGTGCCCAGAAAGCTTGGGCCTCCCTACGCTGCAGATTCCAGCCCCCAGCTGCTTAGCTGTACCTGGCTAGACATAGAAATTGCGCGGAGCCCCACGCATTTTTTTTTTATTATTTCATGAAATTCATGAAATAATAAAAAAAAAAAGGGCTCCCCTATATTCTTGTGTCCGGCCAGGTACAAATAGGCACCTGGGGGTTGGGGGCAGCCCGTCGCTGCCTGCTGGATCCGGCTGGTTCCAGAAATACGGCGAAGCCCACGTCATTTTTTTTCTGAAAAATCAATAAAACAATCCTAAAAAGGGGGCTGCATCTTTATTAACCCCTCGCCCATGGTCCAGGGGTTAATAAAGATGCAGTCCCTTTTGTTTACATTGTTTTATGGATTTGTCAGAAAAAAAATTTGACGTGGGCTTCGCCGTATTTCTGGAACCAGTCGGATCCAGCAGGCAGCGATGGGCTGCCCCCAACCCCCAGGTGCCTATTTGTACCTGGCCGGACACAAGAATATAGGGGAGCCCTTTTTTTTATTATTTCATGAATTTCATGAAATAATAAAAAAAAAATGCGTGGGGCTCCGCGCAATTTCTATGTCTAGCCAGGTACAGCTAAGCAGCTGGGGGCTGGAATCCGCAGCGTAGGGAGGCCCAAGCTTTCTGGGCACCCCCCGCTGCAAATTGCAGCCCGCAGCCGCCCCAGAAGATGGCGCGTTCATTGAAGCGCCATCCTCTGGCGCTGAACCCCGCTCTTCCAGCGGCCCTGGTGGCGGTGGCACGCTGGGTAATAAAGTGGTTAATACCAGCTTTGTTATACAAGCTGGTATTAAGCCCGAGATTCTTAATGTCAGGCCACGTTTGACCCGGCCACTAAGAATCTCCAATAAAGGGTTAAAAAAAACACAACACAGAGAAAAATTTTTAATAGAGATAAAAAAAAAAAGCCATTAGGGACTCCATCTTTAATTAAAAAAATCCTCTTCCGTCCGACGTAGTCCAAAACGCGATGTCCTCTCTGCTACATCCCTGTGCATAGACATAGATGTCTATGCACAGGGAATGAGCAGACTGAGAACAATCTCAGCTCTGCTACATCATCTCTGTGCACAGACATTCATGTTTGTACACAGGGAGAGCAGGCGGGCTCTAGGACCCTGGAGCTGCGGCAGCCTGCAGGACCCGAGCCCGGCACAGAGCAGACAGCCGGACTCGTTACTGTGCGAGTTTCCCTGCGATTACTTGCACAGTAACGAGTCCAATGCAAGTCAATGGCAATCCTAGTTTCGTCAGAGTCTCTGACAAAACTAGGATTACCATTGATTTGCATTGGACTCGTTACTGTGCGAGTAATCGCTGGGAAACTCGCAGAGTACCGAGTCCTGCGAGTCCCTTACTACTCGCAGAGTAACGAGTCCTAGCAAGTAGACTCGCCCATCCCTATTCACCACCCAATAATGTAAAATTTTTGGAAACCCCTGTAATGTCAATATCATCACTTCAATCCCAGATGAATTCATTGAGGAGCGCAGTTTGTAAAATGGGATCACTTGTGGGGGGGTCTCTGCTGTTATAGCACCTCAGAGACTCTGCTAATGTGACATGGCACCCGCAAACCATTCCAACTAAATCTGAACTCAAATATGGCGCTCCTTCTTCACTTGTACTGGGCCTCAAAAGTAGTTTTCAACCACTGATGGGTATTGGTGTACTCAGGAGAAATTGCACAATGAATTGTACAGTTTGTTAGAATGTGGTTTACAGCAGTCTGATGAGTGAAATTTTTAGAATGGTGCCACTTTTGGGTGTTTTCTGTCATATAGGCCTCTCAAAGTCACTTCAAATGTGATGTGGTCGCTAAAAAAAATGGTTTTGTAAATTTTGTTGGAAAAATGGCTGATAAACTTTTAAAGAAGACCTGTCACCCCCCTGGTGCTATGCAAACTGAATGCAGCACTGAATACAGCATGTTTGCTGCATTCAGGGAAGGGGTCCTCCATGTCTCTAGCCCCCTGTAAGCTTTAAAAAAGACTTTAGAAACGTTCTGTCGCACTCACTAGGGACTGAGGTACTCGAGGCCGGACCGTATCGTCTCTGGGGTGTCAGGGTGCCGTGGCCTGGCTCCATGGTCCCGACGCGGCAGATCAAAAAGGTGTTATTTACAGGGAGATTGTCATGACACCACCCGTGGTATGTGGTCAGTGGGGACCACCGCTGTTGTATTCCTGCTGGGGATGATGGTAAGGGGCAGTTGGGATGGAGAGCCCTCCACGGGTAGGGCTGGATGTCCCCAGGGCAGGTGTGGTGAGGGACTGCATACTCTGGACACTGCACCGGTTTCTCCTCTCCAGCTCCTCCAGCTAGCAAACAGGGACAACAAGTATGTAGCTCCGCAGGTGGGGATTCTGCTGCAGCTTAACAATAAAGTCTCAGGCACTTTTGAGCTGATCGGGTACTTTACTGTTCAAAGTTCTTAGAAGGTAGGTTACAGTACAGTTCTCAGTCACCGTTGTTACACTTTATCGGGGACCCGGGTGCCACTGCAGCTCAGACGGTTCCTGTGCGTCGCTCCCCTCATAATACCTTTCAGCCCTTTTTTCCTCTGTTCTGTCCTCACCTACGGGTTCGGTCCGGCCGTCACGGGCTTTGTAGTGATGTCTCCTACTCTCTTGGTTCATTAGCCCTACTCCGATGGCTTTATCCTACTCCGTAGTGGTAGTTAGGTCACGGGTCATAGAGCCCTCGCACCCCGCTTGGTTGTCTCGTGGTTAGGGTTGTGAAGTTTCCCCAGCCACTTTCAACAGAGCCGGCTCTCTGGTTCTCTTGGCCTAGTCTTCCAGTGACCCAGATTTAATCGGACTTACCAGTCTCCTTCTGTCTCTTCCTGTGTTCTTTTAAGGGTGTCTTGACTTGTGGTGTTCTTCCCTCGCCTCTCTCTCTCCAGAGCGAACTTGTCCCCTGGGCAACTACTTCCAGGGTTCTGCTACCTCCAGAGAACCTCTCCTCCTGGGAATTACAACCTCCCTCTTGGTGTCTGTCTCTTACTGCTGTTTCTCAACCCCTTTGTCCAGCTTCCGTCGTCCTCTCCACCCACACTTCTCTAAACTCCCACCACCTCTTGCCCTACATAGAGTGATTGGCTCAGGGTAAGTGTGTGTCGGTGTGTGGGTGTTTTGAGTTGACTGTGTTACCTCGTCTAGCTGCAGTTCACCCTGTGGCCACTCTGGTAGCAGGAGCACCACACTTGCAGTTAAGAGGTCGCCTGCGTTGGATCTTATTAAAAGATCCTGGCTGCTGGCACAGTCCTCCCTGCCTCCTCCTTGTGTTCCGCCCCTGTATGTGTCTGCCGCCACCTCCTCTTCTTCTGGGTCTGCCCTTCTCTTCTGCTCCTGACATCACACAGAGCAGGAGCAGAGGATGGCAGACCCAGCAGACGAGGAGGCGGCGGCAGACATATACAGGGGCGGAACACACAAGGAGAGGAGGCAGGGAGGACTGTGCCAGCAGCCAGGACCTCTTAATAAGATTCCACCCAGGCAACCCCTTAACTGAAAGGTTTCTAAAGTATTTTTTAAAGCCTACAGGGGGCTAGAGACATGGGAGACCCCTTCCCTGAATGCAGCAGACATACTGCATTCAGTGCTGCATTCAGTTTGCCAAGCACCAGGGGGGTGACAGGTTCTCTTTAACCCTTCTAACTTCGTAACCAAAAAAAATAGTTTCTAAAACTGTGCTGATGTAAAGTAGACATGTGGGAATGCCAGCTTCAGCTGGATGTGCTTTCTCACCGAGGATGCAGATCCAGCTGAAATGCATCACGATGCAAAGAACCATATTTTTTTTATGCTGTTTACCTGTGTTGTAAAAGTGACAGGTTTATTATTTTGATTACTGTCTGCAATTACATCTATACCATGTTTATACTTTTTTATGTTTTGCATCTTTTACACATTATAAACAATTGTTTATAGAAAAAAGAATTATTTTTGCATCACTGTATTCTGAGAGTTATTGATTTTTTTTTTTTTTTACCATTGATTGAGCTGAGTGGAGGCTTGTTTTTTGCGGGTCCAGGTACTGTTTCCAGGACACCATTTTTATTTACATTGCTTGTTTGATCCTATTTTATTTAACCTTTTTCAGCTGATTGATGTAAAAACATACTTTTTGCCACTTTTTTTAAGGTGTTCACTGGGGTTAACTAATATGACATTTTTAAAGATATGGTTATGTGTACTTTTTTGTTTTTGTTACTGCATTACTATTGTCAATATAAGTCATGCCTATATATTTCTATGTTGGGAAAAGATATATATGTATAGATTTTGAAATATAATAATAATAATTTTATTTATATAGCGCCAAACATATTCCACAGCACTTTATTATTCAGAGGGTACACGTACAGACATTTTGAGACATTTTAGAGGAAAATAAATAATTCAGTAGATACCAAGAGGAGTGAGGATCCTCCTCGCAAGCTTACAGTCAATATAGGGCACACACAAAAGGTAAATAGTAAAAACATGAAAAAGAGTTACCTTACTTTCTTAATGGATAAATGTAAAATGTAAAAAGGCCCGATGCAATTGCATCGGGAGCGCGGTGAAATGAATTGTGTGTATACAGGCGGGTGAGTGGCTAGCAGAGTATATATGGGGCTCTGTGGGTAGCAGACTATACAGGCGGGTCTGTGGGTAGCAGAGTATACAGACTGCTCTGAGGGTAGCAGATTATACAGGCGGCTCTCTGGGTAGAAAAGTATACAGGCGGCTCTGTGGGTAGCAGAGTATACAGGCGGGTTTGTGGTTAGCAGATTATACAGGCGGCTCTGTGTGTAGCAGAGTATAGAGAAGGCTCTGTGGGTAGCAGAGTATAGAGGTGGCTGTGTGGGTAGCAGACTATAGAAACGGCTCTGTGGGTAGCAGAGAATACAGGCGGGTCTGTGGGTAGGAGAGTATACAGGCGGCTCTGTGGGTAGCAGAGTATAGAGGCGGCTCTGTGGGTAGCAGAGTATAGAGGCAGCTCTGTGGGTAGCAGAGTATACAGGCGGCTGTGTGGGTAGGAGAGTATACAGGCGGCTCTGTGGGTGTCAGAGTATAGAGGGGGCTCTGTGGATAGCAGAGTATGATGTGGCGGGAGGCTGGAGGAGTGAGGGGAGCAGAGGCTGGAGGGGTGAGGAGAGCAGAGGCTGGAGTGGTGAGGAGAGGTCCAGATGGAGGGGTGAGGAGAGGTCTGGCTGGAGGGGTGAGGAGAGATGCGGCTGGAGGGGTGACATCACCGCTCGGCGGCAGGACGTGGCTGCGTGCTGGGGCTGATCGCAGCCCCAGTCACACGGCATTGTCCTCTGCGGCGGGTTGGGTGATGCAGAGAGGGATCAGTTCTTGCCCTCAGGTCACACATGTGACCTGAGCGGAAGGAGCGGATTGGGCGGTGTGTGGTAAAGACAGGACGGTCATCCGATTGGTCTAGGACGCCAAGTCCTGGGCAATGGGATGGGCATCCTGTGTGTACAACACAGCGCCCAATCCGCTTGCAGGGGCAGGCAATGGGAGTGAGCGGGGCGTGTCAGGCTTTGCAGGCTGACACGGTCCGCTCACTCCCATTGGCTGTTGGCGGCCACAGGACGACGTCCCTGGCTCCCGGCACCCGGCCACAGCCCGTAGACCGCTACTCCAGCAGCATGGCGACATTGAGAGCCCAGCGGTGAGAGAGTGGCGAGGGGCGGAAGCCTCCGGCGGCATCCGGGCAGCATGGACCTCGCGGAGGGCGCGAGGGCGGTGGCGATGGTGCGGGGCCGACTGTTGGCAGGATGGCAGCGGTGTCAGGTAGTGCGGCTGAGGATGGAGGAGGCTGTGAGGCTGGAGGAGGCTGTGAGGATGGGGAGGCTGTGAGGCTGGAGGAGGCTGTGAGGATGGGGAGGCTGTGAGGCTGGAGGAGGGTGTGAGGCTGTAGGAGGCTGTGAGGATGGGCAGGCTGTGAGGCTGGAGGAGGCTGTAGGAGGCTGTGAGGATGGGGAGGCTGTGAGGCTGGAGGAGGCTGTGAGGCTGGAGGAGGCTGTGAGGATGTGGAGGCTGTGAGGCTGGAGGAGGCTGTGAGGCTGGAGGAGGCTGTGAGGATGGGGAGGCTATTAGGCTGGAGGAGGATGTGAGGCTGGAGGAGACTGTGAGGCTGGAGGAGGCAGTGAGGATGGGGAGGCTGTGAGGCTGGAGGAGGCTGTGAGGCTGGAGGAGGCTGTGAGGATGGGGAGGCTGTGAGGCTGGAGGAGGCTGTGAGGCTGGAGGAGGCTGTGAGGCTGGAGGAGGCTGTGAGGAAAGGGAGGCTGTGAGGCTGGAGGAGGCAGTGAGGCTGGAGGAGGCAGTGAGGCTGGAGGAGGCTGTGAGGCTGGAGGAGGATGTGAGGCTGGAGGAGGCTGTGAGGATGGGGAGGCTGTGAGGCTGGAGGAGGCTGTGAGGCTGGAGGAGGCTGTGAGGCTGGAGGAGGCTGTGAGGATGGGGAGGCTGTGAGGCTGGAGGAGGCTGTGAGGATGGGGAGGCTGTGAGGCTGGAGGAGGCTGTGAGGATGGGGAGGCTGTGAGGCTGGAGGAGGCTGTGAAGCTGGAGGAGGCTGTGAGGCTGGAGGAGGATGTGAGGCTGGGGAGGCAGTGAGGCTGGAGGAGGCAGTGAGGCTGGAGGAGGGTGTGAGGCTGGAGGAGGGTGTGAGGCTGGAGGAGGCTGTGAGGCTGGAGGAGGCTGTGAGGCTGTAGGAGGCTGTGAGGATGGGTAGGCTGTGAGGCTGGAGGAGACTGTGAGGCTGGAGGAGGCAGTGAGGATGGGGAGGCTGTGAGGCTGGAGGAGACATTTACTGTACTGAGCATGCTCAGTACAGTAAAAGGTCTCCAAACAGGAAGGCAGGGGTTAAAAAAAAAAAAAGTTAATGCTCACCTCTCCCCGAGCCCCCGCCGTCTCCTGCCGTCTTCCTCCAAGCTTCCGGTGGCTGCCGCAGGCTCCCAGTGTGTGCAGAGCTGTTCTAGTGCAGTTCAGGACCTGCGGTGATGTCACAGTCACGTGACACCAGGTTACCATGGAGTAACCTGGTGTCACGTGACTGTGACATCACCACAGGTCCTTGAACTGCAGTAGAAGAGCTCTGCAGACACTCGGAGCCTGCGGCAGCCACCGGAGGCTTGGAGGAAGACGGCAGGAGACGGCGGGGGCTCGGGGAGAGGTGAGCATTAACTTTTTTTTTTTTTTTTTACAGTAGTGCGGGTCTGCGGCTCGTGATGACGCTGCGCGTCATCACTCGCAGTCCCGCAAAGCATGTTGGGATTCGGCTACAGTGCCCGAATTCCCAACTGCGGATTATATAAGTAGAAGGGTACTTTCACATCTGCGGTTGTTTTCAGTAACGGCAGTTCAGGCAAATCTGAACTTTTGAACTTCAGGTTTGCCAGATCTGCCGTTTTTGAAATCCGACGGTACCGGATGAAAACCGACGCTAACTGCAGTTTTAAGACGAGCCGGAAGCGCTGGATGACAATGAAAGCGTAAGTGTCTGCAGATGTCCGGTCTTTCATTAACAATGCATTAGACCAAATGCAACCTTACCGCAAGTGTGCCACATCTGTTTTTTTTTGTTTGTTTTTTCCAAAAAAAAGGCGGCATTCCGCCAGATTTAAAAAAACCCCCACAGATGTGAAAGCGCCCTTAATCCACTAATATTGAAATACATTCCATTTCCAATTTCATCAATTCAGGCGTGTCTATTGGATACCATGTGAACCATTTTCCTTTAAGCTTCTCTGTTTGTCACAGCATCCTTCAGTTCACTGATGTTCATTCCTGTGTCTGCCATGATGGTGTCCAGTCAACGGGTCTTAGGTCTTCCGCGACTTCTACTACCACTGACCATACCAAGCATCATGTCCTACTCAAGGGAATTTGCTCTCATCACATGGACAGATTCTGTTTTATGACGTTTCCTATCAGGGATCTCTTTGCATTGACACATTCCAAAACAGCCTTATTTGTGATCTTGGCTGTCCACGGGATTTGTAGGAGTCTACTCCAGCACCATAGTTCGAAGCAAATGATTTTTCTTTGATCACCCTTTGTCAAGGTCCATGTCTTCCACCCATACAACATGATTGGAAATACAATGGCTGTGACTAATCATCATTTTGTGGTGATTGAGATGTCCTTGCACTTCCATAGTTGCTCCATGTTCATTATTGCTGCACGACCCATTGCAAGCCGCCGCTTGATTTCAGCTGTAGAGCTGCCGTTCCAATCCATTGGTCTTATTGCTTTCTAAGGACATCAGCCATATGATTTTTTTAGAGACCTATAATATTTAATGTAGCAGGCAGACTAATATTTATTTTGTAAAATGATTTCTTGAAACTGTAATTACTTCCTCTCTATTCATTAATATATTTTTGTATGTTGGGAATGTCACTAGCACTCAAGGAGAAGTAAATTACTCAGCTCAATAAAAGAAACAATTACAATGACAGAGGTGTATGGAGCACTGTTAGCTCATTTGAGCAGTGAGATTAACCACCAGCTGCACATAAACTGTGCTATGGAACCTCTGAACAAAGTGATCAAGTTTCTAAATCCTACAGTATTAACAGTGTCACACTGAGTCATTATTACATTCTAATACATCTATTCTTCTCAAATAAAATCAAGACCCATGAAATACTCTGAGGCTGGACCAGAGCAATGCAAAGTTAACAATCTCACAAGATGTAAAACATTAATTGTGGATCTGCATGTCGTGTGTGGACAAGTATTGTCTTTAGGTGGATTTCACACAACTTCTTCAAATTCCCAGCATTCCCTGATGGTGGGTTTACACGCTGCAATATCGTTTCGATATCGCAACTCAATGGCGCGGGAGCGCGCAATTAGTGCACGTTCCTCCCGCATCGCATTGAATGTTTACACGCTGCGATATCGGAATACAACGTCCGTGCGATGTCTCCGCCTCCCAACCCAGGATCGCATAGTTAACATGGGAGTGAATGGGTGACGTATGAAATCGCATCGTAATTGGGCGTTTACACAGCACGATCCGGCTTCAATCGCTATGCAATATCGGGGCATTGAATAGCACGCTCATTCAATCCCCGATATCGCATTGACATCGTTCCTGCATCGTATTGGACGTTCACACCATACAACGCAGGAACGATTTCGCCTCCGACGATTGAACCACGTGACTTTTGATTGAAATTGTACTACGATATCGCGACGTGTAAACCCGCCATTAGTGTTGTGGATTTCTTCATGGATTGATTTTAATCTTACAATACAAAAATCCTTTAGACAATAGGCCACTTGCACATGTGGCTTTTAAGCAATATCAGGCTTCACTTTTTAAAGACTCATTTGTGGATAATGTTTTTAGAATTTGTTCTATTCAAAGTGTTTATTGTGTGATGTAAGTTTATACAAATTCCTCCCCTGCTACCAAGAGCAGTCATGTTTTTATTTATCCAAAAATACAGCCATATGACGGCTTGTTTTTTGCGGGATGAGTTGTACGTTTGAATTACATCATTCATTCTACCATGTAGTGCATTGGAAAATGGGAAAAGAAATTCAAGCGCAGTGAAATTGATAAAAAAAAAAGTGAAGCCACACAATTTCTGTTTATTCATGATGTTCACTAATGGTAACACTGACATGTCAATATGAAGCCGAGAGTCGGTACGAGTTTGTAGATACTAAACATGCATAGTTTTACTTTTATGTAAGTGGTGAAAAAAATTCAGGAGTTTCTTAAAAAAAGAAAAGCAATTTTGGCACTATTTTCCTTGACCGGCGTTCTGATTTTTCGGGATCTGGGGCTCTGTGAAAGCTTATTTTTGCAGCTTGAGCTGACGTTTCTGATGATACCATTTTTGGGTAGATACAATGTTTTGATCGCCTGTTATTGCATTTTATTGCAAAGTTGTGGTACCAAAAAAACATCATTTAGGCATTTGACATTTACTTTTTGTGTTTCACAGTTTACAGATCTGATGAATTGATTTTATATTTGATAGGTTTGGCATTTTGGAACATGGCGATACCAGATTTGTGTATTTTATTTTAGTTTTATTTTCAATGAGGCAAAAGGGGGGTGATTTGATCTTATATTTTTTCATATTTTTAAAAACTATTTTTTCACTTTTATTTTATTTTACATGGCCTTTTAGGGCACCTCAACACTGAACTATCTGATCGATCCTGCTGTTCTGAGCTGTGATGATCCAGAACAGCAGAAATGATCAATTTTGTCACTTACAGGAAGTGAGTCATGACAGTATCTGGGGTCATCAGCTGACTCTGCACCGTCAAGGCAACGCATCGAGGCCCCGAGATCATGTCATGGGGTTGTCGATGCTGGGGGGAATAACACGATATCACTGTCAGTAATTGACTAGTGCAATCTAAAAGATTAACTGTGCTGGGTGGATCGCTAATCCACCTGCACCTGTTAACCCCCGTCACACTAAGCGAGATCGCTGCTGAGTCACAAGGTTTGTGAGGCAAAAACGACCTCAGCAGCAATATTATGACTAAAATAGGAAATATCAGTTGATGCTTGTAAAACTCTATCTCGAGGTGGGGGGGGGGAAACTAGAGGCCTACACAAACATTCTGCTGCAAATTCTCCTGAACTGACAGATACAGTTGTCCATAGAACTCTATTAGCATTCACCCTGCCAACTCCTATCTTAGTAATGAAAACATTTTTTATTCACTGAAGACAGATTTCATCCATGAATTAAGAATTTTGAGATTACTAAAGAGCAGTACAGGAGGAAAAAGAAGATATAATATAAACTTGATTATTTTCTCATGTACTATTGAATTATATATCTAAACATTCAGATGATGGTTAAGCCCCCGTCACACTAAGAGATCGCCAGCGAGATCGCTGCTGAGTCATATGTTTTGTGACGCAACAGTGACCTCAGCAGCGATCTCACTACGTTTAGCACATAGCAGCGACCAGGCCCCCGCTGTGAGATCACTGATCATTACAAACCGTTCTGGACCATTTTTTGGTTGTGGCGCTCCCGCTGGGCAGCGTGCATCGCTGTGTTTGACAGGGACAACGATCAACGACCTGAAAGTGACAGGGTCCCAAAGACCGCCGTATCGTTGCTATGTCGCTGACTGTTTGACATCTCACCAGTGATCACGTAGCGACGCACCAGCAATCCCTACCAGGTCGGATCATTGCTGGGATCACTGGCACATCGCCAAGTGTGACCCTTACTCTTCAAACAAAATTAGGCAGATTGAATTCAACCTTAGCTCTCCTTGACCAAAAGAGATATATGGCAGTAACTATGTACACTTTTTCAACTGAATGCAAGTAAACAATGGGCTAAACTGAGAGTGGAGAGCCATTATATACAGGTGATCAATAGCCCTTGGCCAAACATTTTGACCTTTGTTTTTTAATTTGTCTATTGTGAAGCAAATGTAAAGATATGCATGCAAAACCTGAAACCATAGGTGATGTGGTTACTTAATTATGTACATGAGATTACTAAAGACTGACTTCGTCAGCAAATGCTTCATCTTCAGCCTTGTTTTTATATTGTATTATAGTATATTTTTCTGCTTTAAATACAAGGGGGAAAAAAGTACACAAGTAAGCAGTGGCATAACCCCTGTGAGTAAGCTCAGTAATTATAGTTGGGCCAAAAGATTTCTAAGATATTGGTCAACCAGCAATATTGGTAGACTGTGGCTGCTGGACCAGAGCACTGAGAACATCCTACCAACCTGGGCATCGAATCAGGGTCTTGCAAAACATTTTGCTCAACACCATTACCAAAAATAAGGAAACAACCACTTCAAAAAACCTCAAGAAACATTATTTTATAGTTATTTTGAATGAACATCATGTGCTAGAATTGACTCTGGAGCAGAAATATTCCTGTTTCACAAATGCAATTTTTTTGGTACAGGGATCTTGCAGTGTCATAAATTCTAATCCTTTGACATCACAAGACCATGGTTTTTTTAGGGAAAGAGTTTGTCCAAAAGTAAAAAAAAATTCTAAAGTATTTGTCATCAGTATAAAAATACCCAGAAATCATGTAGTGCTGAAATAATGGAGACCGAAATTGGCTCATATGAAGGTCCAGAATATGAAAAAGACCACCCTTGTAGTGTGATTGATTTTATGAGGAACTAAAGACAGTTACTTCTCCATTCTCACTAATAGCTGGTCCAGTGGGAAATGTTCCTTTTAAATCATTTTGTGTATTTATTCATTCAATTGCTGAAGTAGCTGAAAAGTAGAAATACTACTGACTAAATAAGCTTCAAGTCAGGTTATAGTAACAAAGCGTCAAAAACGCAGTGCGGTAATAGGATGTAACTTTATACATTTGTAATTAAAAATGTGAGGTTAGTGAAGGGCTATATATCTATAATCCGGATACAAAACGCCCCTGATTCTGTATTATTCCATAATAAACCCAGACTGTGGTGTGAGTGGGGCTTTTCTGGTTTACTAGTAGCCAACAGAACCTAAGGAAGACCCCAAATAGTTTTCTTATGCAGCCAAGCTACCTGTGGTGAACAACTAGAGATTCTATAAAAGACAAAAACATACAAAACTCCTATAATGTATTGAAATTAAGAATTGCAATGCATTATGGGACTAAAATATGTAAAAAAAAAAAAAAAAAAAAGAGTGCTTACATATAGGTAAAAAAAATAGTATATACCGTATATACTCGCGTATAAGCCGAGTTTTTCAGCCCAAAAATTGGGCTGAAAAGTACCCCCCTCGGCTTATACGCGAGTCAGTGCGGGGGCTGCTGTATACAGCGGTATAAAGCAGCCCCCGCATCCCCAGTAATGCAGGGCCCCCCCCTCATGCTCCGGTCACCTGTAAAGCAAATTATACTTATCAGTGTCCCGCTGCCGTCCGCGCCCGCCGCTGCCGACATTGCGATCCTCCATCTTCATGCATCTTCTTCCTGTTTCTGTGCGCGTCGCAGGCAATGACGTCATTACCGGCGACGCGCACAGGAAACAGGAAGAAGTCGCATGAAGACGGAGGATCGGGATGTCGGCAGATGCGGGCGCGGACGGCAGCGGGACACTGATAAGTATAATTTGCTTTACAGGTGACCGGAGCATGAGGGGGGGGGCCCTGCATTACTGGGGCTGCCTGTATACTACCACTGGGGCTGCTGTATATAGGGGCCCTGCATTACTGGGGCTGCAATACCACTGGGGCTGCTGTATATAGGGGCCCTGCATTACTGGGGCTGCAATACCACTGGGGCTGCTGTATATAGGGGCCCTGCATTACTGGGGCTGCAATACCACTGGGGCTGCTGTATGTAGGGGCTGCAATACCACTGGGGCTGCAATACCACTGGGGCTGCTGTATATAGGGGCTGCAATACCACTGGGGCTGCAATACCACTGGGGCTGCTGTATATAGGGGCTGCTGTATACACCACTGGGGCTGCAATACCACTGGGGCTGCTGTATATAGGGGCTGCAATACCACTGGGGCTGCTGTATATAGGGGCTGCAATACCACTGGGGCTGCAATACCACTGGGGCTGCTGTATATAGGGGCTGCTGTATACACCACTGGGGCTGCAATACCACTGGGGCTGCAATACCACTGGGGCTGCTGTATATAGGGGCTGCTGTATACACCACTGGGGCTGCAATACCACTGGGGCTGCTGTATATAGGGGCTGCAATACCACTGGGGCTGCAATACCACTGGGGCTGCTGTATATAGGGGCTGCAATACCACTGGGGCTGCAATACCACTGGGGCTGCTGTATATAGGGGCTGCTGTATACACCACTGGGGCTGCAATACCACTGGGGCTGCTGTATATAGGGGCTGCAATACCACTGGGGCTGCAATACCACTGGGGCTGCTGTATATAGGGGCTGCTGTATATACCACTGGGGCTGCAATACCACTGGGGCTGCTGTATATAGGGGCTGCTGTATACACCACTGGGGCTGCAATACCACTGTGGCTGCTGTATATAGGGGCTGCAATACCACTGGGGCTGCTGTATATACCACTGGGGCCTGCTGTATATCATACTGCTGGGGCCTGTATACCACTGCTGGGGGCTGTATACCTGTGCTGGGGTCCACCCTCGGCTTATACATGAGTCAATAGGTTTTCCCAGGTTTTGGGGGCAAAAGTAGGGGGGTCGGCTTATACACGGGTCGGCTTATACACGAGTATATACGGTATGCAACTAAATAGTTTGTTTCACTAAAAACAGAATATCACTAATCCGGAGAATAGAGGTGTCAATGTTTCCTGCGCAAATGGAGCAGATTGAAGGTCTGACACAGTCCATAGATCCACAGTATTGTCACGAGTAAGGGCACAATTTGCCTGAAATGAGTAGACTGGACGAGTGTCTACTGTTGTTGTGTTTTTAACATGCACTTTTCTATATGATGAAAATAAATGTAATGTTTTAAAAAATGTTTCCTTAAAGTGGTTTCTGAATTGTTTTTCTTTATTCCAATGCAAGGGAAGCCTGAAAAAACACAAAATATAGACATCCACCTCTATAAGGGTACTTTCACGTCAAGGGTGTGTTAAATATAGGGACGCAGTATTATTATAGTCTTAATTTATGAAAAAAGATCCGCGGGCTCATAATTCTTACTACACCACTTGTTACATCCAGTTTACAAGATGGAGTTACTATTGACGGTGTCTCATACTTTTTTTTTTTTTTTTTTATCTTCAGAGATTCATTAGTAGTAGAGCAACTAGTACTCCTCCACTCTCAGGCTCTGCTGTGTGTTCAGGCAAAATACTTAAAAGGGATGCATTTTCGAGAATTATGATATTGATGAAACATATCCTTACAATAGGTATCAGACATCAAGCAACCGATTATCATTAATTAGAACCAGGGGCTGCCAAGTGTAAAGAGTTAAAAGAAGTGAAAAGGACAGCTCTGTTTAAAGATAACCTGTCACCCCCCCTGTTGCATGGCAATCCAAATGCAGCACTGAATGCAGCATGTCTGCTGCATTCAGGGAAGAGGTCCCCCATGTGTCTGTGTGCTGTGTACCCCGAGATATAGCCTTAGTAAAACTCACAGTTAGAAGCCATGTGGGCAGTCCCTGGTGCAGGAGCCAGCTCTATTGACGGGCCATTCCCTCCCCCTCTGCCTGTCTGTGCCGCCTCCTGCTGTGCTGTTTATGCTTTGTTAAGACAGCAGGGCAGGAATCTGGAGCTGATGTGAGGAGAAATGATTTGCATGCTGTGTGAGGCAGGATGAGTGACAGAGAGGAGGAGGGCAAATGGTGTTACACTTGCACCTGATGGGTAGACAGTCTTAAACAAATGAACAACATAAGAGCAGAATTGCAGGAAAACAGACACAGTCTCTTGTTGACCCATAAATGACTCCTCACCATATCCCAAAAGGTGAGCAGCACCCAAGACGGCTTTTTTTGTCATCACTGTGGTTCTAATAGAAATTAAATCCTGCTACAATATGACCTCTTCCACTTTTTTCTTGATTTGCACTAGCCATTACTATATCAATTCCTTTGGGCCTGCAAAACTGCAAGTGATTGCCAGTCCACTACCTCCTTTAGGAATTACTGTTGATCTCCAACAGCTGCGTGCATACAGTGTAAATGACTCCAACATGTTCAATTAGTGAATGGTCTAAGGCCAATATTTGGTCATTGCAGTTAGAGTCCAAAGGGACCACCACCTCCCTAAAAGGGTGCCAAACAGCAGGACTCAAAATTGAAAATAACTTGGGGTCACTTTGAGTATTGGCAACAGCACTTCAGGAGAATATTTAGTACATACTGCTTAGACCACGGGTCTCAAACCTGTGGCTTGGGAGCTATATGTGGTTTTGGTGCCCATGATGTATGGCTCACCGTTGTCTTCCAATTTGGTGCATAAGTGAGGCGGTCACCAGGGTAGGGTGTACTCAGATACCGGGATAAGCGATAGCTTCAATGGGGGAATCATCGCTGGTCGGTTCCCGATTCCGTGCCCTGGACCTTCAGTGGTAGGGGATGGGGGTGATGATGATGAAGAGGTAGGAATGGTATCGTGACGCCACCTGTGGTACCTAGAAATGTGGATACCAGCGCTGCGGCCGGCTGCTGAGGTGATGGAGGTGCAGCTCAGATTAGTACAGCTCCCCACAGGTGGAGCTTTACTTCAGGGCAGCGGGGATGGATGAGGGGAATCGTAGCTCTTACCCCTCTGATGATGCTGAGGCCCTCTGGGCACCGTAGGAAAGGATCACAGACACACGATTCAACTCAAACGTCTCTTTACTGGTACCAGGGAGATGATACAGTACACAGCCACAGTCTGATTGAACGGGGACATAGCCACAGATTGTAAGGTGATCCTGTAGAGTCTGTTGATGGTCCCTTTTAATGGCTTTCGGGGTCTGTGTTCCTCTTTACCCTCTTTAACCACTCTGCAGAGCTCCAACGCCAGCCCACTGGTCTGTTACAGTTAAATACATTCGGTTCCTTACCGGTACGGATGGGAACGGTAACTAGCTAATCCTCCAGCCAATGGAATTTGGTCCTTTTCCTTAAAGTGTCCTGGACCCAATATAGGACTGAGGTTGAGGTACAGTCTGTGGTGCTATGGCTCCCTTCTGTCTGTCCCATGGATAGACCACTGGTTGCCTCGGCTCTGGTATGCTGGTGTCGACTCCGGACTTCCCCAGCTGGCTCCAACCAGGTCTGGTTCGTCCCCTCCGGTTCCCGGGTCACCTCTCTCTCTAAGGGTAGCTTTACACACGGCAACTTTTCTAGGAATTTCACTGGCAACTTACTGGTTGCAGTGAAATCATGGAGACATTGTTCCATTTGTACACAGCAACAAGATAGAACAATGTGTCCATGATTTCACTGCAACCACTAAGTTGCCAGTGAAATTCCTAGAAAAGTTGCCGCGTGTAAAGGTACCCTAAGAGGCGCCCTCCTGTCAGGAATGCTGTCAGGCACGTCCTCTCTGGCTGCCTTCCCAGCACTGTCTGACTAAAATTAGCTCAACTGTCACTCAAGTCTCCTGCTCTACTCTAAGCTCCACCCCCTGGACCTACTGAATATACAGTCCCTATCCTAAGGGGGGCTAGTGTATGGGTGCTTAGGACTCTACAAGGAACTCCATAACTACGGAGGCACTACAGCTTCTGTTTGGGGTGCAGTACCTCCCTGTGGCGCCTAGCCATAGGGGCGCCACACAAGTACCAGGTCTAGCAAACAGCTAAGAGCAGGTTTCTAAAATTGTGACTTTTCCATCCCTGTGCATAGAAGAGCATATGAATCAGAGTAAAGTATAAAGTCCTGGATCTTGGTATACTTCTTTTTGTGATTTCTGTGGAAAATCTTTTGCTGTCAATATACTGGTAGTGGCGACTCTGGGTGCAACTACAGTACCATAAGGAGAATGATTGAGATGTGGCTAGCGACAGTTTTTCAGAGCTGAATTAGGCTCATGGCCCACTTTCAGAGCTGAATGTGGTTCTCAAGGTCAGGAAGGTTGGGACCTCGGCCTTAAGGGTACTTCACACACTGCAACATCCCTAGCGATATCGCTGAAGCGTCACAGGTTTTGTGACGTAACAGTGACCTCTCCAGTGATGTCACAGTGTGTGACATGCACCAGCGACCAGGCCCCTGCTGTGAGGTCGCTGATCGCTGCAAATCATTCAGGACCATTTTTTGGTCCTTGGTCTCCCGCTGGTCAGCACACATTGCTGTGTGTGACAGCAAGAGACCAACGATCAGCGACCCCCCCTCCCCCCTGCCAATGCCCAGCGCCGCACATTAGATGCTGGGCACTGGTAATCAGGTTAAACACCGGGTAACTAAGCAGTGTGCTCTGCTTAGTTACAAGGTGTTTGCCCTGGTTACCCTGGTTACCAGCGTCCTCTCACTTAGCCCAGCCTGTAAGCGGGAGGACGCTGGTAACCAGGGTAAACACCAGGTAACTAAGCAGAGTGCGCTGCTTAGCTACCCCATATTTACCCTGGTTACCAGCTATCTCGCTGCTGACCGGTCGCTGGTGAGTCTGCCTGTTTGATAGCTCACCAGCGACTGCATAGAGACTTTCCAGCGATCCCGGCCAGGTCGGATCGCTGGTGGGATCGCTGGAAAGTCTCAGCGTGTAAAGGGGCCTTTACAGTGTCAAACTGGAACGATTCCTAGGAGTATTGCTTGGGCATCTGCGGGGTAAGCCAGTCCTAAATATGAGCGTACTTTGTTTTGGGGCTAGTCTGATGTTTTATCTACAATACTCATCCACTAAAAGTAATTCTTAAAAGTCTTTGGTTATGCCTAAAGAGCTGCAGATCTTGTTAACTGCATACACAGGGCATTATGATGACTGCTAATATGGAACCATTCATCTGCACAACCTCGCTCAGACTTTCAGTCTATAGCATTCTTCACTCAGCCAACAGCACAACTATCAATATTTAAGGGGCAAGTTTTCATCTTTTCTTGGACATTCTTGACTCATATACACTATCACTGAGAAATCTCACTGTAGTTGCGTCTAGGTGGAAAGGAGGCACAGGATGGCAGGGGCTACTTGCTTACTACATCTTCATGGGCCACCACTTCTAAAGCCCTTTCACCCCACTAACAAAATTCAATAAGTCAGTTTCATTCATTGTAGCCCAATGTCATCTTCTGCATGATCATTACACAGCATCCTTAGGCATGACTTGTAAGTGCTGAATTGTAAACTAATACAATCATATCACCAGCTTCTCATATTTCTGTTACTTCAATTAGGGGCATTAATACTGCTTGATTATCATGAATAAGAACAGTTCCTAGGAACGCTTTTTTGACAATAATTGTGCAGTTTAAAAAGCCTCAGTTGTCAGGTAAAATTATTTTTTAGTTTGGCCAAAATATCATCAATCTCGGCAGAACATTGTCCTCTATGAACAGGACCTGCGCTGCCGATGACAATAGTAGCCTACGAGAGCTGAACAATCTATTACATGTTGTTCAGTGTGTATCTGAAGCGTGGTCTATCTTTGTCAGCAGTTTATTAGACATCTGCCAACTAGTAAAGAGTCGGCAATCGTTTAACGCTGCACGTTGTGAAGTCTGCAGTAAATGCACCTCTACACC
Source organism: Allobates femoralis (assembly GCA_033576535.1). NCBI lineage: Eukaryota > Metazoa > Chordata > Amphibia > Anura > Aromobatidae > Allobates > Allobates femoralis. Next base: position 158,832,291 of record JARQOC010000005.1, on the reverse strand, counting down.
AGGCATTTTGCCAGGTCCTTTCGTTGGGAAACTATCCATGCCTCCAGCTTCTCTACTATGCACAGGATGCTTCCTTCGTAACCACACTCCACAACTTGCTGCATACAGTCCTATATTGTAGCCTATTTTTACTTTGCTGTAGTAACAATTGACACTGCAGTATACACAGTTTAATTAAAGAATAGGTGCACCACTACCAATATTAGTCCTATAGACATAGAACAAAACTTTGTTCTATGTCTTTAATAAAATTTATGATGTTTGATATATGCAATGGTGGTGTGCCGTTGAATTTTTGTCCGTTCCTTCTCTCTGGTTATGTAGTATTAATTACCAACAAATTTACAAATACAGCAGAGAACACATTACAACAGTATACAGCAAATCTATAGGAACATATAATCACTTTTTTACATAAGGAGCAGCATATAGGGTATATGGTTACAGCCATATATCCTTCTCTACACCAAGCACTACTACGGCTTTATTAAAGTGAATGGCTCACTCCATCTGGGTAGAGCACTGTATAAATGTGAATCTAGCCTACACTGATCTGTGTGTACCTGATCCCTAAAGGTACCGTCACACATAGCGACACTACAGCGATACGACCTGGCCGGGATCGCTGGAGCATCGCTACGTGGTCGCTGGTGAGATGTCAAACAGTCACATCTCACCAGCGACGCAGCAAGGATCCGGAATGATACGGAGGTCGTTGGGAATGTCACTCTCGGGCATAGTATTGAGATCGTTGGTCGTTGTCTTTGTCAAACACAGCGATGCAGTGTTCCCAGCGGGAGCGCAACGTCCAAAAAATGATCCAGAACACTTTGTAACGATCAGTGACCTCACAGCAGGGGCCTGATCACTGCTGTCACACATAGCGAGATTGTTAGCGAGATCGCTGTTACGTCACAAAATGTGTGACGGGGGCTTAAAGCTTTTGTTTATAACTCTCTGTTGGAATCCCAAATTTGCATTGAGCACAAGAGCCAAAACCTCTTTTTCATGTTTCTTGGATGTTTTACACTGTAGTAGAAAATGTCATCTATATGCTATTGAGCATTGTTTGCATTTAACACATGGAAATGCCCAAAGGGAAAAGATTTCTAGTAATCCATCATTTTTTGTTAGCCATGGTGACCTGCATGACTCAAGGTTGTATGCTTCGCCGATTTTTCTTCGCTTTTAACAAACAATATCTTTTAACATCTTTCATTTGTCCTTTTAAAGACTTACAAAAATACTAAAGAGCAAAATGAGGCGGCGGCGTAGTGTGCTGAGAACCCTGCACATGTTTCCATGCTGCAGAGTGTAAAGTGAGACTCTTTGAAAGCTCAAATTACTCTGCATTCCTCCATGTGGTCGAGTGACATAACTGCTGCAAACGGCCTGTTTGTGTTTCCAATTGTCCTCAGTTCCTCTCAGCAGATCTGCTTGCATTGAAAAGGCTCTAGAATCCCCATGTTATAGTCTGATTATAGATTTGCCTATTTGTTCACATGTCTGACATCTTTGGAAGTGTCAGTTAAGATTTAGCAATGATAAACTACAGGTTCAAAAACAAGACACAGCAGAGCCGGTTACATTAACCCGTTACACTTTAACAACTACAGTTTTATGTGCCTCCATTGCTTTGAAAAATAAGCCATCTCTGGCTAAGTATAGAAATAGTTTACCTGTTACAAGGGTTTTTACAGCTGTATGGTCTTAAGGCGGGAGGTCAGGGAGGGTCATCTTAAGTGGTTTTAGAAGCACATTTGTTTTCCTTTTTGGATGTAAGATTGATCTACCATGCAGATGGAGAATGTGAAGTGGATGACAGCATTGTACGCATTGTGCTGTAAGCTATCAATTAGCATGAAGCAGCTATGTGGGATGTGCAGCTTCAATACTAAGTAATAATATAAGACTTTATATGTAACAACATATTCTGCATCACTTTAGAAAACAGAGCAACATATAGCAACAAAATAATAATAATAATAATGCTTTATTTATATAGCGCCAACATATTCCGCAGCGCTTTACAATGTAGGGTTAGAGTACAGAAAATATACAGTAAGTAATTAGAGTAGAGAACAAATAAAGTACAATAATTGGATACAAAACAATATGCATAGAATCAATGTGAAAAAAGTACAATAAATAAAGCAAGAAATGAAGGTGACCCTGCTCAAAAGAGCTTACAATCTACAACGGGATAGGGGTTGCACAAGGTACAGGGGCTTATTGCACTGATGGTCCAGGCATCTTGAGGAAATGGGGCATAGGACTAAGCTTACATGGATGGTCATTATACAGTCGGTGTAGACCTTTTTGGTTTGGTGGAGTTTGTAGAAGAGTAATGTCCAGAGGGATAGCCCATTCACAGTCTACAGTACAATGGACTTCTATTAGGGAGTATGATAGGCCACCTTAAAAAGATGCGTTTTTAGGGATCGTCTGAAGCCATGCAAGTTGTAGATAGTCCTGATTTCTTGGGGTAAAGCATTCCAGAGGTTTGGTGCAGCTCTGGAGAAGTCTTGGAGCCGGGAGTGGGAGGATTGGATTAGTACAGATGTTAGTCGAAGGTCATTTGAGGAACGTAGAGAGCGGGTGGGGTGATAGACAGAGATGAGGGAGGAGAGGTAGGGGGTGCTGCACTGTGAAGAGCTTTGTGCGTGAGAACAAGCAATTTGAATTTGATCCTGTAGTATACGGGCAGCCAGTGCAATGACTGGCACAGAGCAGAGGCATCTGAGTAACGATTGACCAGATGGGTGATCCTGGCTGCTGCATTAAGGATGGACTGGAGAGGAGAAAGTCTGGTGAGGGGGAGGCCACTTAATAGAGAATTGCAATAGTCAAGGCGGGAATGGATTAGGGCCACGGTGAGGGTTTTTGTTGTTTCCAGGGTGAGAAAGGGGTGGACTCTAGAGATAATTTTCAGGTGTAAGCGACAGGAGCGGACGAGACATTGTGTGTGGGAGGAGAAGGAGAGATCGGTGTCAAACATAACACCCAGACAACGAGTCTGCTGCCTAGGCGTTATCGTGGTGCCGCAAACTGAGAGAGAGATGTCCGATTTAGGGAGATTAGTGGATGGGGGGAGCAGAGGAAGTTCAGTTTTGGAAAGGTTTAGCTTCAAATAGAGAGTGGACATGATATTGGAAACTGCAGCTAGACAGTCATTGGTGTTCTTTAATACCGCAGGGGTAAGGTCAGGGGCTGAAGTGTATAGTTGTGTGTCATCAGCATAAAGATGGTACTGAAAGCCAAATCTGCTGATGGACTGTCCAATCGGGGCCGTGTAGAGAGAGAAGAGGAGAGGGCCAAGGACTGAACCCTGAGGGACCCCAATAGTGAGGGGAAGAGGGGAAGAAGTGGAGCCAGCAAAAGATACACTGAAAGAGCGGTCAGAAAGATAGGAGGAGAGCCAGGAGAGAGCAGTGTCCTTTATGCCAATGGAGTGCAGCATAGAGAGTAGGAGCTGATGGTCGACAGTGTCAAAAGCTGCAGAGAGATCAAGGAGAATAAGCAGAGAGTGGTCACCATTACATTTTGCTGTCAGAAGGTCATTGGTCACTGTAGAGTGAAGGGGGCGGAAACCAGACTGTAATGGATCTAGAAGAGAATGAGCGGAGAGGTAACGGGTGAGGCAGGAATAGACCAGGCGCTCCAAGAGTTTAGAGATGAAGGGGAGATTGGAGACTGGTCTGTAGTTATTTGTGCAGGTTGGGTCGAGAGTGGTTTTCTGATGATACAGTACAGTAAAAAAAATATTTAAATGAGGCAGGAGGGCCACGTTCACACAAATTCACAATCCATAATTAAATGGCACAAGAGGTAAAGAAGTGGTGGTCTTGTACAACGCACAAGCTATGTTTCATTTTAAAAGAATTGGGAAAATATGTATACAGCTTCAAGACGTCTCCTGTATGGAGAAACTAGTCACATGCATTGCTCAGGTGTGATTTTGGACCATTCTTCCTCACACTCTTCAAATCCTGAAGATTCCATCGGCCCCTTCTACGAAACTCTGAGCTTTAGTTCTTTCCATAAATTTTCTGTTGGATTCAGGTCAAGTGATTGGCCGGACATTCCAGCAGCTTTATTTTCTTTCTCTGAAATCAATTGAGTTTGCTTGGCTGTATGTTTGGGATCATTGTCTTGCTGAAATCTCAACTCTCACTTCATCTTCATACACCCACAAACATAATTGGATTTTATTGTGATATACCAGAACTAAGTATCAAGTATTTGTGAAGTGTAAAGGGAATTATACATGGTTTTCCAAATATTTTAAAAGTATACATCTGAAAATTTTGATGTGCATTGTATTCCTCCTCCCCCCCCCTCAATATTTTGTAGGACCACATTTCACGCAATTACTACTGGAAGCTTTTCGGAGTATGTTTCTATGAGCTTTGCACATATAGAGGCTGAAATATTTTCCCATTGTTCTTTGTCAAGTAGCTCCAGCTCAGTGAGTTTGGATTGAGACCACTTGTGAACATCAGTTTTCCAGTCTTGTCACAGATTCTCAATGTGATTTAGGTCTGGACTTTGGCAGGGCCATTCATCACATAAATATCCTTTTTTTTTAACTTACATATCATCTTTATTTATTTTCAAAAATCAAGGCAAATACAAGTATCAATGTCAATGTAACTTCTGCCATTACTTGAAAAATTGCTCCGTTGGTTTTGTTTCTTTTCGCTTCCAATTTTTCCAGGTGTAACAATTGTTTAATATTATTCAATCGCTCATTCAAGGATGGAATCTCAGCTGAAATCCAGTTCCTCAAAATACATTTTTTTTTGCTAGAATCGCCATGACATGCAGGAGTGAATTCTTACCTCCCCCATCCCCTCCTCCCGTGACATAGTGAAAAATCTATGACAACGTTTCCAAGTCCCAGTCTTCCCCCCCTAATTCCTGCACTGAAGCGATGAACCTGTTTCCAAATCCCTTGTATGGCACTACAAACCAACAAACCATGAAACATATCTGTGTGATCAGCCTCACATTTTGGACATTTCTGACCATTACTTGGGTTACTTGAATATTCTTTTATCCAAATCATTCTATTGTAACTCTGGCAATATGTTTAGGGATGTTGTCCTGCTAGAAGGTGAACCTGCTTCCCAGTCTCAAGAATTTTGCTGCCTCCAACAGATTTTCTTCCAGGATTGCCCTGTATTATCTCCATCCATCAACTATGGCCAGCTTCACTGTCCCTACTGAAGAAAAGCATCCAATTGGCATGATGCTGCCACCACCATGTTTCATGGTAGGGATGGAGTTTTCAGAGAAATATGCAGTGTTCGTTTTCCGCTATACATAGTTTTTTTGCATTCATCCACAAAAGTTCTACTTTGGTCTTATCTATCCAGACCACCTTTTCCCACTGTGACCCCTTCAAAGCTTTTTGCAAATAGTAAATGGGACTTCTTATGGCTTGCTTTCAAAAATTGTTTTCTTCTTGCCACTCTTCCATAAATACAATATTTGTAAAGCACATGACTAACTAATAGTTGTTCCGTGGTCAGATTTTCACAACCTGAGTTATGAATCTATGCAACTCCTCCAGACTAACCATACGCATATTGGCTACTCCTCCAATTAGTGCTCTCCTTGCTTGAGATATCAGTTTACGTGGATGGTCCTATACTGGAAGGTTTGCAGTTATGCCATACTCCTTCCTTTTTTTTGATCATGGATTAAATAATGCTCCATGAGATGTTAGCTTAGACTACCTTTTTTATTACCTAACCCTGCTTTACACTTCTCATAAACTTTATCCTTGACCTGCTTGGTGTGTTCTTTGGTTTTTAATGTGTTGTTTGATCCCTAACGTTCTGAAACAAACCTCTGAGGCATTCACAGAAAAGCTATAGTTATACTGAGAATAAATTGCACACAGGTGGACTCAATTTACTGACTTTTGAAGGCTACTGGTCATTTAAGATTTCATTTAGGGGGTATCAGACTACAGGAAGATGGATATAAATGCATTGCAGTGTTTTTTAATTTATACATGTAAAATATTTAGGAAATCATGTATTATTTATTTTACACTTCAGAAATACTTGCTACTTTTGTTTTGGTATATCACGTAAAATCCCAATATATTATATTTGTTTTGTTTGTGAGTATAACATGAAAAAAATCTGGAAAGATCACGGGCAATGAATTCTTTTCCAATGCAGTGTATGTATGTCTAGCTTGACATGCCTAAATTGTATTCTAAAGTGAACCGATGGACAACCATTACAGTTTTCGGAGAGAATGAAGGCAATTACATGAAGACAAAAGGCTAAATCTTTACACATTACAGAAAGTATGTCTGTTGCTGGTTTCTGCAATTTTCATTTTTTTTATGGGCAAAAAATACCTGTCTGGAAGAGATGCTAGTGCAATCCACCTGGGTATAAAATGATAGAAAGAGGTAATTAAGCTAAAAATTATTTTTGTAAAAAAAAAAATTATTTTTGTACAAAAACTAAAACTGTTCTGAAAAAACATACCGTACTTTAGCTTCTTGTCAAGACTGGTAAAAAGGGAGTTAAAGTGTGATTACTTCTGTCTGGTTGATGTGATGTCATTTTCCTGGTGATTTTAGTAAACCAGAAGCAAATGATTGACAGCTCGAAGGATGAAAATTGTGTTTGACATTGTTTTATCCCTTTTTGTGTTAGATTTCCACATATGCTGGGACGAATGTTTTGCATATTTTGTCATGGGTAGCCTAATTTTGCCCAATTTTCTTCTTCTTTTTGTCTGTATTTTCCAGTTATAACATGGCAAAGACAAAGCCAGATTTATCACCAGATGTCAGGCAAAAGCCAAAAAGAGGTAGCTATGGAATTCAACTGTTCTCAGAGTCAAGTGTCAAATAATTGAAGAATATGGGGTCAAGGAGAGTTGCCAAACTGTGGTGCGATGGCTAAGTTCCAGTCAAGAAGCCTTTCATCTCTGCAAAGAACCGGGAGGTCCAACTTGAGTTTGCCAATACACACACCCAATAAAAAGAGACACATTGGTCTAAGGTATTGTGGTTTAAGGTGTGTGCTCAAAAATGCATGACAAAACCCCCCACAAGTAACCTAATTTACCTAATTAGTGCAAAAATGCAGCGGAGAATCTGCAACATCAAAAACTCCACAACTACTCATTGTAGGAATGTATTTGACACTGCGTTTTTTGTCTCTCTTTGGTATATTGCACACTTTAGACAAAGCTGCTTTGTTTTGATATGTCTTGGCAATTGGCTTTGAAAAAATTTAAAAATAAACTTCAGGAAAATGACTGCCAGCATTTACCTAAACTATCTTCATCTTGAAAAACTTAACTGATTCACCAACATTTTAAAGAGACTTTTTCAGCACAGAATGACTTTTCACACCTTGAACAGGCACTCGGTGCATCATGGCAGGATCAATCATTTTAATTCACCTTCTCACTTTCTTGTTCTCTGTCTCCATGTGTGGCACCCCATAGTCCAGATACCACAGTGTTATCATCTCCGCCAGGAGGTAATGTCATACCTGAGAGCAACAGAAGGTATCCACACCAGGCAAAACCAAAGCACACAACACCTTTCTGCCTCCAGAGCCCGGGTTCAGAGTAGTTTTCCTATAAATTCTGGTCAGGGGTGGGGTTAGTCAGTACAGTTCAGAGCAGTACTGAGGAAGACATCCTGTGGACTGGAGCAGTGCTGAGCTCGTCCCAGGGAGCTAGACGTAGCTTCAGTGACTCGTAGGCAAGGGTCTGAGGAAGTCGAGGAGAGCCTGGGGAGTAGAGCGGTGTTGAGCTCACCCCAGAGGAGTAAGCTCCAAGAAACGGACACCGTAGTCCAAGGGTGTGCAGGGCATAACGTCCCAGCAGCCAACACCGGAAGGTGGGAGATTCCAAGTCCCCTATCCACACCAAAGTGCACAGAATCAAAGCAGTGTGAAGAGCCAAGGAGCAGCCACCAGAGAAGTAAAGCCGGAAAAGGACTCAAGCTGCCTGTCGTACAGCACACAACAAGAGAAGGAGAGAGAGAGCCGCAGCTTCGCTTAAGCAGCCACTGGGACCCGCCAAGACAGCGCAGTAGGGAGGCCTCTGAACTTGCTGGGTGAGGAGAACCCCTAGTTGCTCCAGGTTGCCAGATTCCAGCAATATCATCTGTCCTTGTGCCAGTATCACCAATAAAGAACTTGAGTAACCAACAAACTGTGAGTCTGTCAGTTAATTCACGCCCTCCATCCTGCACCCTACACCCTTTCAACATCCGAGAAAGAATATGAGAAAAAAGGGACCGGGTATGATCATGTTAGGGGCAGACTACTCAGTATACATTACTAGTAAAAAGGCCCGATGCAATTGCATCGGGAGCGCGGTGAAATGAATTGTGTGTATACAGGCGGGTCAGTGGGTAGCAGAGTATAGAGGCGGCTGTGTGGGCAGCCGAGTATAGAGGCGGCTGTGTGGGCAGCCGAGTATAGAGGCGGCTGTGTGGGCAGCCGAGTATAGAGGCGGCTGTGTGGGCAGCCGAGTATAGAGGCGGCTGTGTGGGCAGCCGAGTATAGAGGCGGCTGTGTGGGCAGCCGAGTATAGAGGCGGCTGTGTGGGCAGCCGAGTATAGAGGCGGCTGTGTGGGCAGCCGAGTATAGAGGCGGCTGTGTGGGCAGCCGAGTATAGAGGCGGCTGCGTGGGCAGCCGAGTATAGAGGCGGCTGTGTGGGCAGCCGAGTATAGAGGCGGCTGTGTGGGCAGCCGAGTATAGAGGCGGCTCTATGGGTAGCAGGGCAGTGTGGGTGAGTGGGGGGAGTGAGGGCATAGGGGGGGTAAGAGGAGTGTGCGGGGGCAGTGTGGGGAGTGAGGGCATAGGGGGGGATAAGAGGAGTGAGCAGGGGCAGTGTGGGGAGTGAGGGCATAGGGGGGGATAAGAGGAGTGAGCAGGGGCAGTGTGGGGAGTGAGGGCATAGGGGGGGATAAGAGAGTGAGCAGGGGCAGTGTGGGGAGTGAGGGCATGGGGGGGTAAGAGGAGAGAGCAGGGGCAGTGTGGGGAGTGAGGGCATAGGGGGGGGTAAGAGGAGAGAGCAGGGGCAGTGTGGGGAGTGAGGGCATAGGGGGGGGTAAGAGGAGTGAGCAGGGGCAGTGTGGGGAGTGAGGGCATGGGGGGGTAAGAGGAGTGAGCAGGGGCAGTGTGGGTGAGTAGAGGGTAAGCAGGGGCAGTGTATGAGTAGATCTGAGGGGCGGTGGGCCTGTAAGGTTAGTTGAGGAGGGGAGGGGGGGGGTTAGGCTGGAATGAGAGTGTGGCGCCAATGTTGCCCCAGCGCCCCTGTAAGGTTAGTTGAGGAGCGTGGGATGATAGCAGACTGCAGCCCCGCCGGGTGTTACCTGTGAGAAGCTGGGGCGGGCACTGTGTGTGATGAAGGCGGCGGTGCAGGTGGCGGCGGGCCGTTGTGTAAAGCCGCTCCCCCTGTCTGCTGCCTGAGGGCTCGCACTGTGGAATGGTCTGTGCGGCCGGGGGAGCGGGAGGTGCCGGCTGGTGCGTGCAGCGGGGGAGCGGGGGGTGCCGTCCGGAGCGTGTAGCGGGGGAGCATGGGGTGGCGGCCGGTGCGTGTAGCGGGCGTTTGCGGGGGGCGGGCGGTGCGTCTAGCAGCCGTTTGCGGGCCGAATCTGCGGCTCGCGATGGAGCATGGGCGCCATCGCTCGCTCGCAGTGCCAGTGGCGCAAAGCATTCTGGGATTCGGCTACAACGCCCGAATCCCAAACTGCGGATTATATAAATAGAAGATGGAGACCTATCGTATCGGGAGGCCCGCACCATCAGCCTCCCTGCTCCGCACCCTCAGCCTCTCCTCACAACTTCAGACTCCCTGCAGCATCAGCCTCCCCATGCACCATCAGCCTCTCCTCGCACCCTCAGTCTCCCCCTGCAGCATCAGCCTCTCCCCGCACCCTCAGCCTCTCCCTGCAGCATCAGCCTCTCCCCGCACCCTCAGCCTCTCCCTGCACCCTCAGCCTCTCCCAGCACCCTCAGCCTCTCCCCGCACCCTCAGCCTCTCCATGCACCATCATCCTCTCCCCGAACCCAACCCTCAGCCTCCCCACACACCATCAGCCTCTCCTCGCACCCTCAGCCTCCCCCTGCAGCATCAGCCTCTCCCCACACCCTCAGCCACCCCCCGCAGCATCAGCTTCTCCCCGCACTGTCAGCCTCCCCACACACCATCAGCCTCTCCTCGCACCCTCAGCCTCCCCCTGCAACATCAGCCTCTCCCCACACCCTCAGCCACCCCCCGCAGCATCAGCTTCTCCCCGCACTGTCAGCCTCCCCCCCACACCATCAGTCTCTCCTCGCACCTGCAGCATCAGCCTCTCCCCGCATCTTCTGCTTCACCCTGTCCCCCCCCCCCGCACAGTTTTACCACTGGTTGCTCTCAGGATTCCAAGGACCTGTGTGTCATCATGGGGTCAGGGGACGCGCAGGGTCACATGATCCCGCTGGCATCCCGAGAGCCGCCAGCGGTAACACTGTGTTGGGGGGACGAACTGATGCTGCGGGGTAAGGCTGATGCTGCGAGGGGAGTCTGAGGGTGCGGGGAGAGGCTGATGGTGTGTGGGGAGTGTCTGCCTGGAGTGCGGTGATTGCCATAAGAGACCTATAACTTGAGTCATCCAATTTGGTGTCTGGCACACTGCTGCCTGAGGGCTCGCACTGTGGAATGGACTGTGCGGCCCTGGCAGCTGGGGAGCGGGGGGTGCCGGCTGGTGCGTGCAGCGGGGGAGCGGGGGGTGCCGGCCGTAGCGTGTAGCGGGGGAGCAGGGGGTAGCGGGCGTTTGCGGGGGGCAGGCGGTGCGTCTAGCAGCCGTTTGCGGGCCGAATCTCCGACTGTCTGCAGAGCTCGTCTACTGCAGTCAGTCAAGGACCTGCGGTGATGTCACAGTCACGTGACACCAGGTTACCATGGAGTAACCTGGTGTCACGTGACTGTGACATCACCACAGGTCCTGGACTGCAGTAGAAGAGCTCTGCAGACACTCGGAGCCTGCGGCAGCCACCGGAAGCCTGGAGGAAGACGGCAGGAGACGGCGGGGGCTCGGGGAGAGGTGAGCATTAACTTTTTTTTTTTTTTTTTACAGTAGTGCGGGTCTGCGGCTCGTGATGACGCTGCGCGTCATCACTCGCAGTCCCGCAAAGCATGTTGGGATTCGGCGACAACGCCCGAATTCCCAACTGCGGATTATATAAATAGATGAAAGGAAAGAGAGAATGAGAGTTCTATTGCCCAGGTAGCTAAAACACGTATGTACTGTCCACACAGTGTATATTGCACAAAGTTTTACTTTATTAAATGCAATGGATACAATAACAGACGTGTCCAGGGTAAAAATGACAAGACTTTAAGACATTAAGAGGAAGACAAAGTGACAAGTGGGCAAGACAGGTAAGGGCTGTATATAGAAGGTTCAGAGGGGTAGTAAAGGTGCAGAGTGCCAAGGTGCATAGATCAGGGTAAAGGTAGTTTATCCTGTTGGAAGTAACAAAACCCCTGATCTAAAATTACAATAAAGTGCACAGTAACAACTTACCCATGAGCCTAGTAAAGGTCCCTGCCACGTCTGCCCACTGGTCCAGTAGCCCCGACACGTGTTTCGCGTCGGCTGCTTCGGGGGCAACATCCACTGCCCTGGGGAGCCACTACATCCTAGCTGCCCATCCATCGTCCCCAGAGGTTCTGCAGCAGCGGTGGCCACTCATAGCCACAAACCACGTTTGGTGCCACGAATAATACTTGCTTTAAACCACCTTATTCCTAAAAACTCTTTGAAGCTGAACCCAGAGTCACGGAGCCGGGACTCGACCGTTATCACTCCCCAGAAGCACTTTAGCACAGTTCCGAGTACCCCACGGCCCTGGAGCACATCACATGCTTCTCTGGCTCTATAAAGCAAGAGCTGTCAATCAAACAAGAGTAGGGGTGGTGATGATAGAGAAAAAATAAAGTGTATATAAATGTTTTGTCTGGGTCGACCTTCACTGTGCCAAAAGTGTAAGGGTGTAATGTTACAGATGGGGGTGCAGTATTAGCCACTCTCAATAAATAATGTCCAGATCTCAGGTGCGGTAGAATAAAACTCACTGTTAACTGTAACAGTTTATGATGGTGACTGACAGCTTTCTACAGTTGTTCATTACACAGGGTTGCAGCCTCTGATGGTCTGATGAACTCAGCTCTCTTTCCAGCAATGTGTAGAAGCTCTACTTACCGCTGCTGGTTATGACACTATACTATGCCCTTAAAATGAGACATTAAAATGGTGGCCGTTAGGAATCCTTATTCCTTCTTTGACGTTTTAAAACAGCAATTGGGAATGAGTGTATAGCGCCCCCACACTGCTAAAAAACTTGCATGTGAAAACAGTACATGACAGCTAACACCCTGCAGTATTGACCCTAATTAGTTTTGGAGCTGATTAACCCCTTAAATACCTCCATCAATTGAGACAAGAATATCTAAGTGGTTAAGTGGAGGTTAAAAGACCCACTTTAATACCGTCAACTACCCTCCCCCATGATCATAATCGCGGGGTACCGATGATGATAATGAACCCAGGGTACAGTGGCCTGTTAAATCCTGCTATGAGCACAGTCTAACAGGCACAGTCAGTGAGTCCCTGACAGGACACAAGTCCTGCAGTGCATAAGACCAGTGATCCATATTCATATCCCACAAATAGTTAACTAAATATATATAAATAAGTAAATAGAAAAAAGACAAAGTGCACAAAAATCACAAAACCCATTTCACCACTAAAAATGCAAAGTTTGGGTTAAAACAAAAATAAACAAAAAAGTTTGCAATAATTGGTATTGCTGTGTCTGGAACAACCCGATCTATAAAACTGTTATGTTATTTATTGCTGTAATAAAAACATGACAAAAATGTTTTTTCATCATATTGATACATAAAATATTGACTGAAAAGTGATCAAAGAATCATGTAAAACCAAATGTAAAAAATTAAAACGTCAAATGGCCCCGCAACAAAAAGCCCTAATATGGCTCATTCAGCAAAAAAATAATAAAAGTTCCATAGCGATGCCAAAACAAATTAATTTTTGTAAAATATAGTTTTTAGTGCGTAAAAGTAACAAAGCATAACTCTAGTATCGCTGTAACTGTAACGACTTGGAGAATACATTGATCTTACCACTTTTACCGCACGGTGAACCGTGCAAAATAAATAAATAAAAACAATAACTGAATTGCTGCTTTTTATTCATTCTACATCTAAAAAAATTTGAATAAGAGATAAAAACAAATCTTATATATCCCAAAATTGTACCAAAAAGATCTCCAAATTGTTGTGCAAAAAATAAACCCTCATACAGCACTGCTCACCAAAAAATAAAATTACAACTTTCAGAATATGGCAAGGATAAGACTATTATAAAAAAAAGTATTTTTACTGTGTGAGAGCAAACATAAAAAAACAATATAAATCAGTAATCGCAGTGACCCGAAGAATAAAACTGTTCTATGACTTATACCGCACTGTCAACTGTGCTAAAAAATGAAATAAAAAGAACTATTTTTGTACTTCTTTTCTACCTCTTAAAAATCAGAATAAGACTTGGTTCACAACAATCCCGTCCTCTCCATTGAGCATTTAAATGCTCAAGAACTGTGATTCAGACAAAACCCTCTTATGAATCCACTCACTGTAATGAGGCATTGGAGCCACTTTGGACTCTGTGTGGTCTCTGTTCCAGTTGTGTACCATCATTTTAGCTGTCTTTCTGGCCCTCAAGTGTGGATGACTCCAGTTCTTTGAATGCATCGCCCTCAGGGCTATGGGTAACTCGGGACCAGTCCCTGCTGTCTGGTCACAGGGGAAATTGTCACGGTAGTGGCCGTGGACCGGTTCCATGGCCCTGGAGGGACCGCAAATAAAAAAGGGAAAAATGTAAAAAGGGAAAAATAAATAAAAAAAATAAAAGTTTGTCACTGTGACGCCACCTGTGGTATGTAGCCATATGTGACCGCCGCTGCTTGTCTCAGCTCCAAGGGATGATGATGGGATGCAGCAAGGTGATAAGCCCTCCACAGGCAGGACTGAACTGATTTAACCCCTGGGCCGGTGATAATAGTTTGTGGTTGGTGTGGTTGTGAGGTGATGTTGGGGATGCACTTACTTCTGACCGGTGTCCTTCAGATCTCCCAGGCTCAACCTCTTCTCAGATGCTGGTCTCTAAAGCCATAGACCTTCAATAAAGACTCTCACACATTTCTCAAGTTTAACCGGGTACTTTACTTCACAGTCACGGTTTTCCCGCAGTGAGCATACCGGGTAGCTTGTCAGCAGCTGGACTGGTTCATCAAAGCACCCCCTTTTCTCTGAACCTTTCCGGGTCTCTCTCCTCAGGACCACTTACTACCTCAGGGCCAGCAGTCACGGACTTCTCAGGGGGTCCTCACAATGACTCCCAAGCCCTATATGAGGCTCTTCCTTGGTGTGACGGTCTGTTTGGGTCCGGGCATAGAGACCCTTCACCACACCGGTTAATCTGTGGCCGGGGCATGAAGCTGCCAACCACTTTTACAGGGCCGGTACCCTGTCCGTCGACCCAGTCCCTCGGTGTCTCCGTAAAGAGGGTCTTCCACCTTGGACTCCTTCTCCACTACACCTGGTCAGTAGTCTTGGATCCGGTCAGCCTCTAATGACACAGGCCACCGGGTCCCGGTGTTTTTCCTCACTTGTTTACAGTGTCTCTTTGTAGGTCACTCCTGTCCTCTGCTCCAACTCCGTTCTGTCACTCTCCGCTGAGGTAAACTACTCTAGCTCCTCCCTCTCTCACAGGTGTCTCCTCTAACCCACCACTCAGCTCCTCCCCACCTCTTCCTTGCCTGGCATAAAGTCCTAGGTATAGGGATTCGGGGATGTGTTGGGTGCTCTTGGTTTGGCTTACCATCCCAGCTGCTGTTCTTTTCTGTGGCTACCAGTCCGCAGGGGTGTCACATGAACACCTAAGATAAATAACACCAAAGCAGATGTCAAACGGAGTCCAAAATCCCCATTATAGTGAGTGGTGCCATTGGGGGTTTCATCTGAATCACATTTATGGAGGATTTACATAGAAACTCCTGTGTACTGGTACATCTCAATGAATAGGAATATCATCAAAAAGTTAATGTATTGAATTATTGAAATAAATGAAGTGAAACGCATACCGTATATACTCGCGTATAAGCCGAGTTTTTCAGCCCAAAAATTGGGCTGAAAAGTACCCCCCTCGGCTTATACGCGAGTCAGTGCTGTATACCGATGTATACATCGGTACATACCGATGTATACATCGGTATACAGCAGCCCCCGCATCCCCAGTAATGCAGGGCCCCCCCAGCGTCTCTCCGGTCACCTGTAAAGCAAACTATACTTATCAGTGTCCCGCTCGCACCCGCTCGCAGCTGCCGTCCGTGATCCTCCATCTTCATGCTACTCCTTCCTGTTTCTGTGCGCGTCGCCGGCAATGACGTCATTCCCTGCGACGCGCACAGGAAACAGGAAGGAGTCGCATGAAGATGGAGGATCGCGATGTCGGCAGCGGCGGGCGCGGACAGCGGGACACTGATAAGTATAGTTTGCTTTACAGGTGACCGGAGTCAGGCTGGGGGGCCCTGCATTACTGGGGCTGCCTGTATACTACCGCTGGGGCTGCTATATACCTCTGGGGCCCTGTATACTAACACTGGGGCTGTATATACTACCACTGGGGCTGTATATACCTCTGGGGCCCTGTATACTACCACTGGGGCTGCTATATACCTCTGGGGCCCTGTATACTACCACTGGGGCTGCTATATACCTCTGGGGCCCTGTATACTACCACTGGGGCTGCTATATACCTCTGGGGCCCTGTATACTAACACTGGGGCTGTATATACTACCACTGGGGCTGTATATACCTCTGGGGCCCTGTATACTACCACTGGGGCTGCTATATACCTCTGGGGCCCTGTATACTACCACTGGGGCTGCTATATTCCTCTGGGGCCCTGTATACTACCACTGGGGCTGCTATATACCTCTGGGGCCCTGTATACTAACACTGGGGCTGTATATACTACCACTGGGGCTGTATATACTACCACTGGGGCTGTATATACTACCACTGGGGCTGTATATACCTTTGGGGCCCTGTATACTACCACTGGGGCTGTATATACTACCACTGGGGCTGTATATACCTCTGGGGCCCTGTATACTACCACTGGGGCTGTATATACTACCACTGGGGCTGTATATACTACTGGGGCTGCGTGTATACTACCACTGGGGCTGCTGTATCTACCTCTGGGACTGGTGTATACCACACTGCTGGGGGCTGTATACTTGTGCTAGGGTCCACCCTCGGCTTATACACGAGTCAATAGATTTTCCCAGGTTTTGGGGGCAAAAGTAGGGGGGTCGGCTTATACACGGGTCGGCTTATACACGAGTATATACGGTATATTATATAGTCATTACAAACAGAGTGATCTATTTGAAGTGTTTATTATTGGGCAAATAGATCTCTAATGGGATCTTCACTGCTGTGTTGTTTTCTTACATCAGTAGACATGCGCTCCCACTAGTAGACATTACTATGCAGATACTGCATAGCTGATGCATTTCCTGGCTGCAAAAATGATGTCTATTTTATTACACATGAATCTCACTGTTCATTACGCTGAAGATGTTTATGATTTCTCGCGCCATTATTGAGAAGTCATTGACGAGAGGCAGCAAATAAAACAGTTCTGCATCTAGGACACATGAGTAGATGTCAGCTATGCTCCGGTCAGTCAGTCCTTCTTGTTCAGACCTTTCTATAGATTTTAGGTAACATGGTAATGCACACAATAGGCAAATAGTATTGGAGTTTAGTAACTAATAATTTTATGAGTATGTTAAAATTAGCATATAAAAAATTGTTCAAAGTTTAATTCAGAAAATGGGGACAATTTTTTCTAACTTGTCTTTTTTTTACTGCAGCAGCTACTGATCATTTAGGCTGTAAGCCCCAGGCTCTGTACCTGTCTGATTATTGAACTTATCTACATATTCCACTATTTACATGTAAAGCGCCATGGATTACCGTATATACTCGTGTATAAGCCGACCCGTGTATAAGCCGACCCCCCTACTTTTGCCCCCAAAACCTGGGAAAATTTATTGACTCGTGTATAAGCCGAGGGTGGACCCCAGCACAGGTATACAGCCCCCAGCAGTGTGGTATACAGCAGCCTCCCCAGTGGTATATACAGGCCCCAGCAGTGTTACAGCAGCAGCCCCAGTGGTATATACAGCAGCAGCCCCAGTGGTAGTATACAGCAGCCCCAGTGGTAGTATACAGCAGCAGCCCCAGTGGTAGTATACAGCAGCAGCCCCAGTGGTAGTATACACGCAGCCCCAGTAGTATATACAGCCCCAATGGTAGTATATAGCCCCAGTGGTAGTATATATACAGCCCCAGTGGTAGTATATAGCCCCAGTGGTAGTATATAGCCCCAGTGGTTGTATATAGCCCCAGTAGTAGTATACAGCCCCAGTGGTAGTATATAGCCCCAGTGGTAGTATATATACAGCCCCAGTGGTAGTATACAGCCCCAGTGGTAGTATATAGTCCCAGTGGTAGTATACAGCCCCAGTGGTAGTATATAGCCCCAGTGGTAGTATACATACAGCCCCAGTGGTAGTATATAGCCCCAGTGGTAGTATATAGCCCCAGTAGTAGTATACAGCCCCAGTGGTAGTATATAGCCCCAGTGGTAGTATACATACAGCCCCAGTGGTAGTATATAGCCCCAATGGTAGTATATAGCCCCAGTAGTAGTATACAGCCCCAGTGGTAGTATATAGCCCCAGTGGTAGTATATAGCCCCAGTGGTAGTATACATACAGCCCCAGTGGTAGTATATAGCCCCAGTAGTAGTATACAGCCCCAGTGGTAGTATATAGCCCCAGTGGTAGTATATATACAGCCCCAGTGGTAGTATATAGCCCCAGTGGTAGTATATAGCCCCAGTGGTAGTATACAGGGCCCCAGCAGGGCCCCCCTCATAATTTGGCGCCCCCACCTCAGTTTCTGGGCCCCCCCGCATGCAGCGCTGCACATATACATTACGTGTCTAGCAGCTGTTACCCTCCGGTGGCAGATCGCGGCTCCCGGCTCCGGGCTCCATCTTCCTCGCTGTCTTCCTGCTTTGTGACCGGCGCGATGACGTCATCGCGCCGGTCACATGACAACCAGGAAGACAGAGAGGAAGATGGAGCCCGGAGCCGGGAGCCGCGATCTGCCACCGGAGGGTAACAGCTGCTAGACACGTAATGTATATGTGCAGCGCTGCATGCGGGGGGGCCCAGAAACTGAGGTGGGGGCGCCAAACTTTGAGGGGGGCCGTATGACTCACGTATAAGCCGAGGGGGGGACTTTTCAGCCCAATTTTTGGGCTGAAAAACTCGGCTTATACGCGAGTATATACGGTAATTGGCACTTTAATAATAATACTTTACAGGACCGTTTACAAATTCCTATGTTAAAGTATTGCAATGTATCTGTAAAAAAATGGATTCTATACTATCTGTCCCGAACTTGGTGACGTTCTAGCGATCCCGACAACGATACGACCTAGTAGGGATCGCTGGAACGTCGTTATGTGGTCACTGGTGAGATGTCAAACAGTCAGATCTACTCAACGACGCACCAACGATACGGCGACCTGTATAACGACCTCGGCGGTCGTTGGGACCCTGTCACACAGCAGCTAGTCTGACAACTCAGACCTACGTGGATGAGTTCTGAGTCGCCAACGAAGTTGTTGTTAAGGCGTCAAACACACCGATGCATGATGCCCAGCGGGAACCTGACGATCAAAAAATGGTCCAGGCCATTCCGACACGATTGGCGATCTCACAGCGGAGGCCTGGTCGCTAATAGATGTCAAACATAGCGAGATGGCTGGTGAAGTCGCTGTTACGTCACAAAACCTGTGACGCAGCAGCAATCTCGCTATGTGTAACGAGGGCTTAAGGCTCCATAAGGCATCAGATTTTCTTTTTGGGTACCCATAGACTTAAATGGCTAAATCTCATCTGATTTACGGAAGAAATTATTGCATTCTGCAATTTTTTTCACAAGCAGAATTTGTCCGTGCAGAAAGAAAATCCCTCATCTGCACAGCCCCATTGAATAAGAATGGTCCGAGAGCGACTTGTTTTTTCACAGACAAACTTGGATTGAAAATACGATTGTGTAAACCAGGACTATTAGTAAATTATGTGCTCTGTTGGTGTAACTATAGTGCGTGCGAGAGTTGTAGTCACTCCTGGGCTATGGAGCCTAGGATGGACCATTCTGATCTTTCCGCAGTCAGTTTCTCTATGTATTCTAATGGCTCTGTAATGTGACTCTCAAAAGAATGCATATGTGGCGCCCCACAATGCAGGCGTCACAGAGGGGTACTGCACCCATAAAAGCGGTGCAGATACTCCAGCTGCAAGTAGATTTCAGGCTGATGGGTGGAACCTACACACAAGCACCCCCACGCTAGATCACATGGTGGGAGGTACCCGGGAGGGAATACAAACCACCTCCAGGGGGAACTAGAGAGCTTGGGCCGGAATTCAGAGCCAGCTGGCAGCCAGCCAGTGAGCCTGAGGGAGCAAGGAGGGTCTCTCGGCTGAGGACCCGGGAAAGGCTAAAGACAGATACCAGGCGCAGACAGCCAGCCTGGGGGGGAAGAGAGGGACTTCAGAGAGTCCAACCCCGGCAGCTTACCAGTCACCGGAGCCTGCACCTGTGGGATCCTCCAAGGACCACAGAAAATCCGGCGAACTAGGGGTATAACTATATACTGCCCAGACTGTTAAGCAAAAAGAAGAGGGTACTAGGCACCGCTGAAGGAGCAGGTGGTGGCAAGCCGAAGGTAACCCGATGGGAGCGACGAGAGAGAGAGACAGCAGGAGGTCAGATCCACTTTATGGGGTCAGACTTCACACAAACTACTGGGAAGCAGGGAAGAATTGACAGAGAAAAGGCACACACTGAGGGTTCCATCCTACCACTTGGGATCCGCTTTCAGCCACCCGTTACTTGTCATTGAACATCTTACTGCACTGAGAACTGTAACGAATGCTGCTAAAGTTTTTCAGTAAAGTACCCAGAGTGAAGTGATCTCGACTCTGCTGCATCTTCCTTTACATTAACTTATTCCTTTCACAGGATCGCTGCCCCGGAGGTCCCAATCCTGCCTGCGGAGGACTACACCATCTCAGCCGCAATACCACCAACCTCTGGAGGACTGTGGTGGCGCTGGTGCTACTTCACCAGGAACTGCAGGTGGCGTCACGACAAGAAACTTGTAAATAATCCCTTGTACATAAATCCCCCTTTTCAAAGATAGGCCCAGGACACAGGATCAGGCGCGGGTGCCATTCCCCGTGACACATCAGTTAACCCTTTGCCGCCTGACACCCGAGTACCCCAAAGCCTGGGCTCGACACATAGAAACTCTCTAGTTTTATGATTAACCTTGGATGACAGAGTCCCAGTAAGCCCCACTTCTCATTCAACTTTTCTTCCTCCAAGAACTATAAGGTTGTGTTCCCATGATCAAGAATTGCGTTTTGGATGCAGCGTATTGTACAGTACAAGCATAGTGGATGGAATTTCAAGAAATCCCATGCTCACCATGCTTTTCCTGATTGCAGTGTTATCTCATCTGCAGTGCGGAGGTAATTTCATGCTGCAGAGTCGGAAGAGATAACCATTGGGTGCACGCAGGGAGAAGTCGCCATGCATCCACAGCAGATCGTGGGCACAGAGCGGCTGCTGTCACCCTGTGTGCACTCACGGGTTCCCGCAGGTCCGGATGCACTACATCTAACATGCAGTGCCTCCAGATCGTGTGCACACAGCCTGACTTTTTTTTATTTTTCCACAGCTGTATAAAGGTTTGTTGCTTTCAGGGTGAGTTGTGGGGAAAAAAATCCACCATTTTTATGGTATTGTTTTACAAAATGAATGTTATGCAAAAAAAAAAGTACCTTTTACCTATCGGTTACTACAGTGATAGTAATGCAAAATTGACATATATTTCTATTGAAAAAAATAAAAAAATAAGATGCTTTGTATCACCATATTCTGAGAGCCATAAAAATATTAGAGTCTGAGAGTCCTCAGTGGTTGATACCTGTTCTTGGCTAAAGGTCCCGTTATACGTTTGAATATTGTTCCCAACATCGTTCAAAAGTGACATCAGGAACGATGTTGAAACAACCTTGTTGTTACGTCGTTGCGTGTAAAAGCATGATTCAACAACGATAGTTGTTCAAGTCGGAGTTGACAGGTTTTCCTGCATGCAGGAAAACCTGTCAACTTCAACTTAAGCAACATGCGGCATCGTTCAGTGTGACACCGCAATAGCGATATCACAGCCGACTTCACCCATTCACAGCAGTGAGCAGGGATCATTTGCGGTGTGTGCGAACCATCCCTGCTCACAACATCAACATCGTTGCTGAGTTA
The DNA here is from genome assembly GCA_033576535.1 of Allobates femoralis. Lineage (NCBI taxonomy): Eukaryota > Metazoa > Chordata > Amphibia > Anura > Aromobatidae > Allobates > Allobates femoralis. The sequence goes on along the minus strand of JARQOC010000005.1, from coordinate 158,810,740 downwards.
TCCACGATATCTATACGTGTGACATTTCATCAACGATGTCGGCAATGACCACGCGCACCCGAGATCGTTGCGGACATCGTTTCAACGTTGAAACATGTGACGGTACCTTAACTAAGAAGATGGTAAGTAATAAGCTTTTGAGATTCTAAGGTCTCTTCATCAGGCTTAATAATGACACAACTTCTGAACACACACATATATACACAAATAGATGACTGGATAATGCAGTATGTAAGGAAGGTGGAGGTGAAGCAGAACACAGAATGGTCAGTGTTGGGAGGAGGAGAGAAGAGCAGTTGCGGCAGTAAATACCTGAGAGCCATAATTTATTTTTGTAATTGGTAAAGTTGTATGAAGGCTTCTTTCTTATGGTACAAGTTGTTGGTTTTAGAAAAGGGGCACCTCCCACCCATAAACTATTTCTGGTCTATATGACTTCTCTGTTATTATTCCATGTTTTCCAGATAAATCCAAAAAGAGAAAAATGGGGAAAATCACAGATGTCACTTCTGTGATTTTCCTGAAGAAGGGGTTTGTATTGCCCTGAAACGCGTTGAAATAATTCACACATCCTTGATGATTAACATTGGTGAAGAATCAATTATTATGTGAACGGGAGCACGGTTATAACTCCATTTTTTTCTTGTTGGATTTATCTGGATTCCTATCTCGTGGGATACTGCGACAGACCGTCATATCCTTTGGACACATGGAGATACAAGCGTATACAGTGGTTGTGGCTTTACCCAACACTATAAGGTGAGCCATAACCCTATTAATAATGTGATTCAGAACACGGATAAACACTATGTTGCGCCTTTTTTTTCATCTCCAGTGAATACTGCACTTATTCCATTTATTGAGAGGTGCAGTGGCAAAAACAAACACAAAAAAAAATCAGCAATTCTGCTATTTTGATTATATTCATTTTCTACATTTGCCAAATGGAAAAAATATTACGACAATGTATTAGTTTGGGCAATTTAACATCCTGTTATACCAAATATATTAATTGTTTGATTTTTAGACATTATTTACGTTACAGGAAAAGGAGGTGTTTTGAACTTAGATTTGTATATGTTTTCATTGTTTTTAATTTTTAATTGTTCCGCAAGGGAACTTGTTTGAGCAGATGCATGGATACTAGTGAACTGCTAAGGTCTGGGAACTTGCTAACTACCTTAGGCTGGCTTCACATTTGCGTATGTGTCTGCATGCTGATTGCATGCAGACGCATACGCAGTGCAAAGCAGGGGAAAGATGTGTCCGCAGCGGAGAATGTCCGCCTGCGGACACATCACTGTGGAGCCTGGGCAGCCAATCAGCGGTGTCCGGGGGCGGAGATCAGCGCCTGAGATCTCCGCCTCCCGGCCGCCGGTAAGGGGCCGTCGGCAGGGAGAACAGCTGATTTGACAGCTGTTTGAATCTTCCCGTGCCGACACCGAGAGGAGATGTCGGCGCGGGAAGATTCAAACAGCTGTCAGATCAGCTGTTCTCCCCGCCGACATCGCTAGCAGATTACCAGCGGCCGGGAGGAAGAGGACAGCAGAGGCTCCAGCTGATCTCCCGGTGGCCGTCGGTGAGCTCCTGTGACATCACTGCAGGCCACCGGGAGATTTTTCAATGGGTCCGCAGCGTTCTCCTGCGCTGTCAAGCGCAGAACACTGCGGACCCATTGAAGACAATGCATGTTTTGTGCGCTTGGGGACGCTTGCTGATTTTCCAAGCTCCCCAAGCGCACAAAAAAAACCAACATGCTGGGGTGCGAACGCTGGACACCGGAAGGAGCTGATATCGTCTGCATCCGCACCCGAACGCAGCAAACGCAAGCACTATGCGTTCCTATGTTAAACATAGGAACGCAGTGCGCATGCGTTTGGCTGCGTATGGGAACGCAGCATAAGCTGCGTTCACATACGCAAATGTGAAGCCAGCCTTATGGAGACAGCTAAGTAGGTGAGGAGATTGTAGCCACAGCCCTCCTCTAGGAAATATGCAAATTTGCACTTCAGTAAGGAAGTGGAATAACTCCAGTGCCACCTTTAAGTAGCTTCTCAAAGTCATAATCGCTTTCCAACAAGCTTTTAAATATGGCTAAGGGATTTGTGCCAGATCAGAACCCCAAACTACAGATGCTGAATATTTGCATATTTCCTAGAGGAGGGTTGTGGCTACAATCTCCTCACCTACTTATCTGTCTCCATAAGGTAGATAGCAAGTTCCCAGACCTTGTCTTAGCCCACTCACACAGCCAGATCAGAATATCCGACACACTACACTGATGAGGGGCAGTTACCCCGAAATGCAGCGTCTGTAGTTTGGGGTTCTGATCTGGCACAAATCCCTTAGTCATATTTAAAAGCTTGTTGGAAAGCGATTATAACTTTGAGGAGCTGCTTAAAGGTGGCACTGGAGTTATTCCACTCCCTTACTGAGGTGCAAATTTGCATAGTGAACTGCTAGAACTTATTTTGCAGGGCTCTGGCACTGCTCCTCCTGTTCATCCTTACACAAAGGAGGAGGTAGTGGTCCTGCTGCTGGGTTGTTGCCTTCCTATTGCCCTCTCCATGTCTCCTGGTGTACTGGCCTGTCTCCTGGTATAGCTCCATGCTCTGGACACTGTATGGACAGACACATCTAACCTACTTACCACACCTATGCCATCCTGGATGAGCTGCACTACCTCAATAACATCTGTGGGTTGTAGACACCGCCTCATACTACCTCTAGGGGTGAGAACAATGAAAAAATGCAAAAGTGACCAAAACAACAGCTGAAAAAGGATGAGAACAGAGAAATGATCTGTGGTCACCGCCTGCAGAACCATTCCTTTATAGGGGGTGTCTTGCTAATTGCCTATCATTTCTTCCAATTGTCTGTTTCATTTGCAAAATAGCAGGAGAAATTGATTCACAATCAGTGTTGCTTCATAACTGGATAGGTTGATTGCATAGAAGTGTGATTGACTTGGAGTTACATTGTGTTGTTTACGTGTTCCCTTTACTTTTTTAAGCAGTGTGTATGCCACTTTTAAAAACATTTGACAGAGTGGTACGGATAAAATACACATCAAGTATGCTGGTGTCAATATTCCAGGCACACTTCATAAGCTTCAATGAGTGTTTTCCACCTTTGGTGAATACGAATAGAGAAATTGACATTACTTGTATTTCATATATCCATAGCCTTATAAATTAACATTGGCTCCATTTGTGACACATTTACATGACCGCATTTTGTTTAAGTATTTGTAATCAGGAGTAAATTCACTACTAAGTGCAAATGTTTCTCCTCAGGGCTCCTTCAGAAACTCGAAAAAGAACATTAGCCAGTGTTCCTAGGAAGTTATTACGAAATGAAAGGTTTAGGCTTAGCAATGATTTGCATGTTGATCTGCACTAGTGATGAGCGAGCATGCTCGCCACTACTCGGTACTCGCACGAGTATCACTGTACTCGGGCGACTCGCCGAGCACCGAGTAATCTCGCGATACTCGTGCTGTGCTCGTGGTCGTAATCTCTGCATGTTGGCGCTCTTTTGAGAGCCAGCCCACGTGCAGGGATTGGCTGGCAGACCACTGCAATGCCACAGCCCTGTTAGTTGTGGCATAGCAGTGATTGGCCGCCCTGCACAGCGTGACCGAGCCTTTATAACTCCCGGCGCGCTGTGCTCGGCACACAGCCATCCAGACAGTGAGTGTAGGGAGAGTGTCTGCTGCTGCTTAGGGACAGATTTGCGGCCCTCATAGGTAGATCCGGAGCAGGGTTGCAAACTGCTGCTGCTGACCACAACAGTCCTTCTCAGGACTAATCTAGGAGGATATAGGCAGGGTGATCCAGATCGGAGTCCAAGCTTTCCAGTGACCAGAACAGTCCTTCTCAGGACTAATCTAGGAGGATATAGGCAGGGTGATACAGATTGGAATCCAAGCTTTTCTGTGACCATTAGAGTCACCACACTCTTGTACTTACTACCTTAATACAGGATAAGGACTAAAATCCTCTCCTGACACCAATTCAGTCACCAGACAGGTGTACGTACTACCTTAATACAGGTTAGGGAACTAAAATCCTAACCTCTTGTGATCTCAACAATCACCAGACTGGTGTACGTCATACCTTGATACAGGATAGGGACTAAAATCCTCTCCTGAAACCATTACAGTCACCAGACAGGTGTACGTACTACCTTAATACAGGTTAGGGACTAAAATCCTCTCCTGACACCATTACAGTCACCAGACTGGTGTACGTACTACCTTAATACAGGTTAGGGACTAAAATCCTCTCCTGAAACCATTACAGTCACCAGACAGGTGTACGTACTACCTTAATACAGGTTAGGGAGTAAAATCCTCTCCTGACACCATTACAGTCACCAGACTGGTGTACGTACTACCTTAATACAGGTTAGGGACTAAAATCCTCTCCTGAAACCATTACAGTCACCAGACTGGTGTACGTCATACCTTGATACAGGTTAGGGACTAAAATCCTCTCCTGAAACCATTACAGTCACCAGACAGGTGTACGTACTACCTTAATACAGGTTAGGGACTAAAATCCTCTCCTGACACCATTACAGTCACCAGACTGGTGTACGTAGTACCTTAATACAGGTTAGGGACCAAAATCCTCTCCTGAAACCATTACAGTCACCAGACAGGTGTACGTACTACCTTAATACAGGTTAGGGAGTAAAATCCTCTCCTGACACCATTACAGTCACCAGACTGGTGTACGTACTACCTTAATACAGGTTAGGGACTAAAATCCTCTCCTGACACCATTACAGTCACCAGACTGGTGTACGTACTACCTTACTACAGGTTAGGGACTAAAATCCTCTCCTGACACCATTACAGTCACCAGACTGGTGTACGTACTACCTTAATACAGGTTAGGGAACTCAAATCCTAATCTCTTGTGATCTCAACAGTCACCAGACTGGTGTACATCATACCTTGATACAGGTTAGGGACTAAAATCCTCTCCTGACACCATTACAGTCAACAGACTGGTGTACGTCATACCTTGATACAGGTTAGGGACTAAAATCCTCTCCTGAAACCATTACAGTCACCAGACTGGTGTACGTCATACCTTGATACAGGTTAGGGACTAAAATCCTCTCCTGAAACCATTACAGTCACCAGACTGTTCAACGTCATACCTTGATACAGGTTAGGGAACTAAAATCCTCTCCTGAAACCATTACAGTCACCAGACAGTTGTACGTCATACCTTGATACAGGTTAGGGACTAAAATCCTCTCCTAAAACCATTCAAGTCACCAGACTGTTGTACGTCATACCTTGATACAGGTTAGGGACTAAAATCCTCTCCTAAAACCATTCAAGTCACCAGACTGTTGTACGTCATACCTTGATACAGGTTAGGGACTAAAATCCTCTCCTGAAACCATTACAGTCACCAGACTGGTGTACGTCATACCTTGATACAGGTTAGGGACTAAAATCCTCTCCTGAAACCATTACAGTCACCAGACTGGTGTACGTCATACCTTGATACAGGTTAGGGACTAAAATCCTCTCCTGAAACCATTACAGTCACCAGACTGTTGTACGTCATACCTTGATACAGGTTAGGGACTAAAATCCTCTCCTGACACCATTACAGTCACCAGACAGGTGTACGTACTACCTTAATACAGGTTAGGGACTAAAATCCTCTCCTGAAACCATTACAGTCACCAAACAGGTGTACGTACTACCTTAATACAGGTTAGGGACTAAAATCCTCTCCTGAAACCATTAAAGTCACCAGACAGGTGTACGTACTACCTTAATACAGGTTAGGGACTAAAATCCTCTCCTGACACCATTAAAGTCACCAGACAGGTGTACGTACTACCTTAATACAGGCTAGGGACTAAAATCCTCTCCTGACACCATTACAGTCACCAGACTGGTGTACGTACTACCTTAATACAGGTTAGGGACTAAAATCCTCTCCTGACACCATTAAAGTCACCAGACAGGTGTACGTACTACCTTAATACAGGTTAGGGAACTAAAATCCTAACCTCTTGTGATCTCAACAGTCACCAGACTGGTGTACGTCATACCTTGATATAGGTTAGGGAACTAAAATCCTAACCTCTTGTGATCTCAACAGTCACCACACTGGTGTACGTCATACCTTGATACAGGTTAGGGAACTAAAATCCTAATCTCTTGTGATCTCAACAGTCACCACACTGGTGTACGTCATACCTTGATACAGGTTAGGGAACTAAAATCCTAATCTCTTGTGACCTCAACAGTCACCAGACAGTTGTCGCTCTATACAGGCAAAATGCGCAAAGGCGTTGGCAAGGGCGTTGGCAAGGAACAAGGAAGTGGACGTGATGGTGGTGCAGGCAGAGGCCGAGGTCGTGTGCATGCACTAATTTCGCAACAACAAAGGGCCACATCTCCTCGCTCGCACGTCCTGTCCCAAATTCTTGGGGCCCGCAGCAGTACACCACTGTTGAACCAAGACCAGTGTCAACAGGTTGTTACTTGGATAGCGGATAATGCTTCAAGTCACATGGGCACCTCCACAAACACCCTGTCTTCCACACGGTCAACTGTCAGTAGCCGTGATACTGCACCGCACATTTCCCAACCTGATCCTCCTTCCTACCACCTGGCCGAGTACACGTCCACGGACATTACTGATCCCACACTAGGACACTCGGAAGAGCTGTTCACGTATCCATTCGCAGAATCTGGCCTGTCGCCACCTCCTCTTGAAGTGGGTGATGAGGAGATGGTATGTACAGATGCCCAAATATTTGAGCAGCCACGTTATGACGAACGGAACGTTATCAAAGTGTCTCAACAAGGGGTGGACGATGATGAGACACAATTGCCAGGAAGTCAGGAGGAGGATCAGGGTGCGGAAGAGAAAGACGACGTGGTGGATGATCCAATAGCTGACCCAACATGGCAGTAGGATATGCAGAGCGAGGACAGCAGTGCACAGGGGGAGGGAGGCGTAGCATCCCAACAGGCAGTACGAAGCAGGATTGCGTCCGCAGGCAGAAGGCAGGCAACCGTTCCCCGGAACAACAACACGACTCAAGGTGCCTGTACAAATGTTCGGTCTTCCCGAGTCTGGGAGTTTTTTAAGTTGGCTCCAGAAGACTCTAAAAAGGCCATTTGCCACACCTGCCATGCCACTATCAGCAGGGGTACGAAAACTAGCAGCCTGACCACCACCAGCATGATCAGGCACATGTCAGCCAAGCACCTGACTTTGTGGGAAGTACAACAGAGTCGAGGAGCGGTGCTTGCTGATGTCACTGCTACGTCTTCGCCTGTTGTGCATGCGAGCCAATCCCCTGTCCATGCTGGCCGCGAACAAGCCTCCGGCCCTGCACCTGAAGTTGCCCACGCACAAATTACACCACCATCAATCACGTCCTTGTCCCAGCGCAGCGTTCAATTATCCATTCAGCAAACATTTGAACGCAGGCGCAAATACGCTGCCAACGCCCCACATGCCACAGTCCTGAATGATCACATTTCGCGACTCATAGCGCTAGAAATATTGCCTTTCCGGCTGGTGGAGACGGACGCATTCCGCAACCTGATGGCGGCTGCTGTCCCACGTTACTCGGTCCCCAGCCGCCACTATTTCTCCAGATGTGCCGTCCCCGCATTGCATAACCACGTGTCTAACAGCATCACACGTGCCCTGAACAATGCTGTTTCAGCCAAAGTCCACCTAACAACAGACACGTGGACAAGTGCTTGTGGGCAAGGCTGCTACATCTCCTTGACGGCACACTGGATTAATATTGTGGAGGCTGGGACCCAGTCTGAGCGAGGGACGGAACACGTCCTTCCCACACCAAGGATAGCAGGCCCTACCTCTGTCAGGGTTTCACCGACACTCTACAGCTCCGGAATGTCATGCTCTTCAGCCACCTCCTTCTGCGCATCCTCATCCACTGTACCCTCCACACCAGTCCCAAGCTGGAAGCACTGCAGCACTGCCTCTGCAAAGCGGCAACAGGCTGTGCTGAAGCTAGTCTGCATAGGTGACAAACCCCACAATGCAGAAGAGGTGTGGACAGCTCTGAAACAGCAGGCAGATCACTGGCTCACACCTCTGAACCTAAAGCCAGGAAAGGTCGTGTGTGACAATGGCCGGAACCTGGTGGCAGCTTTGAGGCGAGGGCAGCTGACGCATGTTCCATGCGTGGCCCATGTACTCAACCTGGTGGTTCAGAGGTTTGTGAAGTCATACCCAGAGGTGTCTGACCTGCTGGTAAAAGTTCGGCGTCTGTCTGCACATTTTCGCAAGTCACCTGCTGCTTCAGCCGGCCTTGTCGGCTTTCAGCGCTGTTTGCGTCTTCCGGCCCACAGACTGGTGTGTGATGTCCCCCACGCGTTGGAATTCAACTCTGCACATGTTGGTCAGGATATTTGAGCAGAAGAGGGCAGTTGTGGACTACCTGCATCACCTAAGCCGTCGGGAAATGGGTCAAACTCCACACATAACACCTGAGGAGTGGAGATGGATGTCGGACCTATGCACCGTCCTCCAAAACTTTGAGGACTCCACCAAGATGGTGAGCGGCGATGACGCCATTATTAGCGTCACCATACCACTACTCTGCCTTCTAAAACGGTCTCTGCTGAAAATCAAAGAGGATGCATTGCAGGCCGAGCGCGATGACTTTGAGCAAGAAACAGTAGTGGGTGTGGGTGAAAACACACAGCCCAGCCTCATCTCATCACAACGTGCAGTGGAGGACTATGACGAGGAGGAGGAGGATGAAGACATGGAGCAACTCTCTGGCCAAATTGAGGATATGACATGCACACCAGTCATACCCTCGATTCAGCGTGGCTGGCCAGAGGACAGGGGAGATGAGGAGGAGGAGGAGGAGGAGGAGGACAGAATGTTCAGTCATCTGGATCTGGTCTGGGTTTGGTCTGGATACTGAAGTGATGGCTGTTAAGAGTCTGGCGCACATGGCTGACTTTATGGTAAGCTGCCTGTCTCGTGACCCTCGCGTTCAGAACATCTTGGCCGACAATCAGTACTGGTTGGCAACACTGTTAGACCCACGCTACAAGGAGAACTTTATGTCTCTCATTCCTGAGGCGGAGAGGTCAGCTAAAATGCAGCAGTTCCACAGGGCCATAGTCACGGAAGTAGTGAAATCATTCCCCTCACAAAACGCTAGCGGCATAGGTCAGGATTCGGTGGACAACCAAGGCATACGGCCGAGAGGGGCACAAGTCCAATCCACCAGAGGCAGGGGAACTGCCTTTACGATGTGGGACAGTTTTCTCAGCCCCTCACGTACCACAGCCCCTGAGGTGCGGGGTAGTGCCACCAGAAATGCTAAGTTTGGGCAGATGCTGAAGGAGTACCTTGCAGATCGAACAACTGTACTGCGAGATTCCTCTGTGCCTTTCAATTATTGGGTCTCCAAGCTCGACACGTGGCATGAATTGGCTCTCTACGCCTTGGAAGTCCTGGCCTGCCCTGCCGCTAGCGTTTTATCAGAGCGTGTTTTCAGTGCTGCAGGTGGAATCATCACTGATAAATGCACCCGCCTGTCAACTGAAAATGCGGACAGGCTGACTCTGATCAAGATGAACAAGGGTTGGATTGGGCCAGACTTCACCACACCACCAGCGAATGACAACTGAATTAAAATTTTGTTATTTGAATTTGACATGTACTTCCACTCACCCATGGGTACACACTTCCGGACTTTGGCTAATCGCTGGACTGCTCCTCCTTCTCCTCATGTGACACCATGATGACCGTTACAATAGTTAGGCTGTTGTTTGAGGTATACCCGCAGTGGTAAATTTTTTCGCCCATTCTTTTAGAATGGGCATTACAACGACAGGAGACCCGCTCCTTTTCAATGGGAAAAATGTTTTGAGGCCCTCCTGCACGTCTCTATCCAGGGACAATGTGGAGCCTCCCAATTTTTGTCTGCCCTGACCAAAGGGCTATACTACAATACACCTACTTGAGGGTTACAGGCCCTACTACATGTCTGTATGCATGGGTCATTGTTGAACCTCCCAATTTGTGGCTGCCCTGACCAAAGGGCTATACTACAATACACCCACTTGAGGGTTACAGGCCCTCCTGCACGTCTCTATCCAGGGACAAAGAGGAGCCTCCCAATTTTTGGCTGCCCTGACCAAAGGGCTATACTACAATACACCCACTTGAGGGTTACAGGCCCTACTACATGTCTGTATGCATGGGTCATTGTTGAACCTCCCAATTTGTGGCTGCCCTGACCAAAGGGCTATACTACAATACACCCACTTGAGGGTTACAGGCCCTCCTGCACGTCTCTATCCAGGGACAAAGAGGAGCCTCCCAATTTTTGGCTGCCCTGACCAAAGGGCTATACTACAATACACCCACTTGAGGGTTACAGGCCCTACTACATGTCTGTATGCATGGGTCATTGTTGAACCTCCCAATTTGTGGCTGCCCTGACCAAAGGGCTATACTACAATACACCCACTTGAGGGTTTCAGGCCCTCCTGCACGTCTCTATCCAGGGACAAAGAGGAGCCTCCCAATTTTTGGCTGCCCTGACCAAAGGGCTATACTACAATACACCCACTTGAGGGTTACAGGCCCTACTACATGTCTGTATGCATGGGTCATTGTTGAACCTCCCAATTTGTGGCTGCCCTGACCAAAGGGCTATACTACAATACACCCACTTGAGGGTTACAGGCCCTACTGCATGTCTGTATGCATGGGTCATTGTTGAACCTCCCAATTTGTGGCTGCCCTGACCAAAGGGCTATACTACAATACACCCACTTGAGGGTTACAGGCCCTACTACATGTCTGTATGCATGGGTCATTGTTGAACCTCCCAATTTGTGGCTGCCCTGACCAAAGGGCTATACTACAATACACCCACTTGAGGGTTACAGGCCCTCCTGCACGTCTCTATCCAGGGACAAAGAGGAGCCTCCCAATTTTTGGCTGCCCTGACCAAAGGGCTATACTACAATACACCCACTTGAGGGTTACAGGCCCTACTACATGTCTGTATGCATGGGTCATTGTTGAACCTCCCAATTTGTGGCTGCCCTGACCAAAGGGCTATACTACAATACACCCACTTGAGGGTTACAGGCCCTCCTGCACGTCTCTATCCAGGGACAAAGAGGAGCCTCCCAATTTTTGGCTGCCCTGACCAAAGGGCTATACTACAATACACCCACTTGAGGGTTACAGGCCCTACTACATGTCTGTATGCATGGGTCATTGTTGAACCTCCCAATTTGTGGCTGCCCTGACCAAAGGGCTATACTACAATACACCCACTTGAGGGTTACAGGCCCTCCTGCATGTCTCTATCCATGGGTCATTGTTGAACCTCCCAATTTGTGGCTGCCCTGACCAAAGGGCTATACTACAATACACCCACTTGAGGGTTACAGGCCCTACTACATGTCTGTATGCATGGGTCATTGTTGAACCTCCCAATTTGTGGCTGCCCTGACCAAAGGGCTATACTACAATACACCCACTTGAGGGTTACAGGCCCTCCTGCACGTCTCTATCCAGGGACAAAGAGGAGCCTCCCAATTTTTGGCTGCCCTGACCAAAGGGCTATACTACAATACACCCACTTGAGGGTTACAGGCCCTACTACATGTCTGTATGCATGGGTCATTGTTGAACCTCCCAATTTGTGGCTGCCCTGACCAAAGGGCTATACTACAATACACCCACTTGAGGGTTTCAGGCCCTCCTGCACGTCTCTATCCAGGGACAAAGAGGAGCCTCCCAATTTTTGGCTGCCCTGACCAAAGGGCTATACTACAATACACCCACTTGAGGGTTACAGGCCCTACTACATGTCTGTATGCATGGGTCATTGTTGAACCTCCCAATTTGTGGCTGCCCTGACCAAAGGGCTATACTACAATACACCCACTTGAGGGTTACAGGCCCTACTACATGTCTGTATGCACGGGTCATTGTTGAACCTCCCAATTTGTGGCTGCCCTGACCAAAGGGCTATACTACAATACACCCACTTGAGGGTTACAGGCCCTCCTGCACGTCTCTATCCAGGGACAAAGAGGAGCCTCCCAATTTTTGGCTGCCCTGACCAAAGGGCTATACTACAATACACCCACTTGAGGGTTACAGGCCCTACTACATGTCTGTATGCATGGGTCATTGTTGAACCTCCCAATTTGTGGCTGCCCTGACCAAAGGGCTATACTACAATACACCCATTTGAGGGTTACAGGCCCTCCTGCACGTCTCTATCCAGGGACAAAGAGGAGCCTCCCAATTTTTGGCTGCCCTGACCAAAGGTACTACAATACACCCACTTGAGGGTTACAGGCCCTACTACATGTCTGTATGCATGGGTCATTGTTGAACCTCCCAATTTGTGGCTGCCCTGACCAAAGGGCTATACTACAATACACCCACTTGAGGGTTACAGGCCCTACTGCATGTCTGTATGCATGGGTCATTGTTGAAGCTCCCAATTTTTGGCTGCCCTGACCAAAGGGCTATACTACAATACACCCACTTGAGAGTTACAGGCCCTACTACATGTCTGTATGCATGGGTCATTGTTGAACCTCCCAATTTGTGGCTGCCCTGACCAAAGGCCTATACTACAATACACCCAGTTCTTCTTTACAGGCCCTCTTGCACGTCTCTATCCAGGGACAGTGTGGAGCCTCCCAATTTTTGGATGCCCTGGCCAAAGGGCTATACTACAATACACCCAGTTCTTGTTTACAGGCCATCCTGCATGTCTGTATCCAGGGGCATTGGTGAACCTCCCAATTTTGGACTGCCCTTGCAAAGGAAGATACTACAATAGACCCAGTTCCTCAAAATGGGCACTTTATTTCTAGACAGGGCTTCATGTACGTCTCTTGTCAGGGTCATCGGAGTGTCGCACAATGTTTTCACGTAAAATCTTTCATGTAATCACAAAAAGTGACATACACCAGCTGTATCTCACTATTGGGTATGTGCCCTTAACATTTCCACCCTAAATATTCATTTTGGTGTCATTTTGGAAGGTTTTCTGGAGACTCCGTAAAATTGGCGTGAAACTCGGACAACATTGTTCACAGCTGTGACTTTTGAGTGAGAAATGCTTCCAGGGGTCTTCCCCATGGTGTTGCCATGTCATTTCAGCACTCTTCTGAGACTTTTGTGACATTTTTAGGGTTTTTCCATGCTGCCGGCAGTCATTTCATAAAAATACTCGTGTCTCCCATAGGATAACATTGGGCTCGTTACTCGGGCCGAGTACACGAGTATCTCGGGATGCTCGGCCCGAGCTTCGAGCACCCGAGCATTTTAGTACTCGCTCATCACTAATCTGCACTTTCACATGTATTGATATATGTGTGTGTAACTAGTCACTTTTGCCTTTCTGACATTGAAATGACAGCAGAACTTCCAGGAAATGAAGGCTGACTCCTACAAGCTGAGTCATTAGTTCTCTTCTACTGTCACCTCTTGCCGGCAGATGTTTTCTGCTATAGGCATGACACTTACTGGATGTGGACATAATGCTTCGGTCTCCGCCTGCTGGGACTCTGATTCACGGCTCGCTCATTCCATCGTATAACGCAGCTAACGGCTCTCTGATGGTTTATCACACAGCACTCGGCCCAATGTTATACTATGGAACAGTGCTGATCAGCGTTTTTTTTCTCATACTGATTTGACATGAGTTAAAAATTGCTGCGATTGGCAACAAATCTCGGATTACTCACAACTATACAAATCTATGGGTGTGAATGAAACAGTCAGACTGCACTGATGTCATCCCAGTGCAGAGCGATATACACCGAACAGGGAAAAAAGAAGATGGAGAGATTATTCCCTCCTCTCCGCATCGGTGATCTGATTCTCGCATTCTAATGGATGATTACTGGACATGTGAACTTGGTCTAATATGTATTTGTAGTGCAAACCCCGAAAGCCAAATATTGGCTGGAATTCGATAGAAATGGATGAAAATACTCTTTTTAGGTGCAATTTTGTTTTTTGTTTTTCACCTTGCTTTTTGTGAGATTTTTTTTAATTATGTTATACATATTGGCTGAAATGGTATTCCCATCTCCAAGATCCTAATATGAAGTATGAGTAAACTTGCAGTTAGAGCGTCTGGAAGTTGCGGGACGTGAGTGGTTTAGGTGATGGGCATGATTTGGCATCGGTGGGCGTGTCTCTGCATTTCAATGAGTAAATAAACGTTCATTTTTAAGTCCACGCAGTTGTGGAGCTGATTATAATAGGAGATGGGGTCTGGGGGTAAAATCTAACCTAAATGGATGTGACTTGCTTGTTGTGGTATCCTCAGGATAGCAATGCAATGTATTGCACTAAGATGTAGGAGCAACTCTAATGGTACCTTTACACGCCGCGACGGCAGGCTGGATACATCCCGCTACTTCACGTGCACGAGCACGCTCAAACGGTTACAAACGCTCCACGCATCACCTTTACACGCCGCGACAAGATCCGCTACGCCACGCTACATCTATAGCTAGCTACATCGCCGGGTGTCTCAAGTAGCCAGCTGTAGCTCATTCACACACCGCTATAACCAGCTACTATGGGCGTACCTGGTGCAGCAGGGCCAGCACATCGGCGTGCTAGAATTGTGGATTACGAGCCGTCCGTACGCTGATAGGACGAAGCAATAACATCCTGATTGGGCAGGCAACGCAGGAGGCTGAGTAATACAGCACGCTCGAGCAATTGTGTAGTGTGACTCGTCAGCTCCTTTAAATATGCCTCCCTATGCAGCGACTACCAATCGTCATGCAGCAGCTTCCACCAATGATCGCACATGGGGCGCGGTAACACGGAGCCAGGGTCATGCCTTAGCTACATTGCAGCTACATCGCAGGGTGTCCAGAGTTCCCTTCCGTTGCTTCTTTACACGCCGATACAGCTCGCTACCATCGGCGATGTAGCCATCAGTTTTCGAGCAGAGCTAGGAAACAGATGTATCTGTTGCCGGCTGTAGCGTCACGTCTTCAGACGCCGCTACGACGGGCTACATTGGCGCTACAAGCTACATTTGTAGCCTGTAGCGGGATGTATCCAGCCTGCCGTCGCGGCGTGTAAAGGTACCATAAAGGTACCGCCACACGGGCAATTTTGCTAGCAATTTCACTGGCAATTTGCTGTTTGCAGTGAAATCATGGACACAGTGTTCTATTTTGTTGCTGTGTACAAATGGAACAATGTCTCCATGATTTCACTGCAACTAGTAAGTTGCCAGTGAAATTGCTAGCAAAATTGCTGCGTGTGACGGTACCTTTAGTAAACTCTGGCCAAGCAACCAGTGTTGGAGAAAAAGTTGCTATGTAACGTCAGCCTAAAGGAATGGGAATACTTTATATACAGTGGTTACGGAAAGTGTTCAGACTCCTGTAAATTTTTCATTCTTTTTTTAACATTTGTCATTTCTTCTCATTAATGCACACTCTGCACCACTGGCGTAACCCAGGGGTGGACCTACCGTGGTGCAGCTGGTTCAGCTGCACCAGGGCCCCGACCGGGTAGGGGGCCCCTCAAGCACATGTAGGGGGCCCTGCACAGCCGCCCCCCATGACCCTGTGTCATAGGAGAGGAGGATAACTGAGGGAAGCTTCCTGCTTCCCCTGGCTGTTCCCGCCCCTCCTCTCCTCTGCCGCCCCGGCTCCCAGACCTGCAATGCGCGGCTCGGCGCAGGTAGGAGCTGCTGGCAAAACCCCCCGCTCCTCAACTACAGCTGCTAGCACCCCCCCCTGCTCCTCATTTACAGCTGCTAGCACCCCCCCTCACCCCGCTCCTCACCTACAGCTGCTAGCACCTGCCCCCCCCCACGCTCCTCACCAAATGCTGCACCAGGGCCCGCCAGGCTGAAGTTCCGCCACTGGCATAACCAGAGTCTGGCGGACCCCAGTGCGGAGTTTAGACCTCAAGCCCCCCCTCCCCCCCGCATGTTGATAAAATGTATGGGCCTCATGTAACGTTCTAAATCCTTTAAAGACTCAAAAAGCGACCCCTCTCCTCCATTATGTATTAATGTCTCTCATCCTGCTATATATGGTCCTCCTCCTGGATTCTGGCCCTTACCGTGGTATACACCGTATTTTTCGCTTTATAAGACGCACCTGATTATAAGACGCACCCCCAAATTTGGTGAAGGAAAAGAGAAAAAAATAATTTATGTTAAATGGGGTCCATCTTATAATGCCAGTGTCCGTCTTACAAATCATATATATGTAAATACTGGAATATATATATCCCCCATGCTGGCACAGTAGCCCCCCATTACAGGCACAGTAGCCCCCCATTACAGGCACAGTAGCCCCCCATTACAGGCACAGTAGCTCCCATTACAGGCACAGTAGCTCCCATTGCAGGCACAGTAGCCCCCCCATTACAAGTACAGTAGCATCCCATTGCAGGCACAGTAGCCCCCCCCATTACAGGCACAGTAGCCCCCCATTGCAGCCACAGTAGCCCCCCATTGCAGCCACAGTAGCCCCCCATTGCAGCCACAGTAGCCCCCCATTGCAGCCACAGTAGCCCCCATTGCAGGCACAGTAGCCCCCCCATTACAGGCACAGTAGCCCCCCATTACAGGCACAGTAGCTCCCATTGCAGGCACAGTAGCCCCCCCATTACAGGCACAGTAGCCCCCCATTGCAGCCACAGTAGCCCCCCATTGCAGCCACAGTAGCCCCCATTGCAGGCACTGTAGCCCCCATTGCAGGCACTGTAGCCCCCATTGCAGGCACTGTAGCCCCCACTGCAGGCACTGTAGCCCCCATTGTAGCCCCCACTGCAGGCATTGTAGCCCCCACTGCAGGCATTGTAGCCCCCATTGTAGCCCCCACTGCAGGCATTGTAGCCCCCATTGTAGCTCCCACTGCAGGCATTGTAGCCCCCATTGTAGCCCCCACTGCAGGCATTGTAGCCCCCACTGCAGGCATTGTGGCTCCCACTGCAGGCAATGTAGCCCCCACTGCAGGCAATGTAGCCCCCCATCTTTACGCACATGATACCTAGCTTCACCGCTGCCTGCTGACCGCGATATCCCCGCCATCTGTGCTCTGCCGGCATCCGGGTCCTGAGAGCGCCACTCGGTGATGACGTCACTCGCAGCGACGCTCACAGCACCCGGATGCCGGCAGAACACCGACAGCGGGGATAGCGCGGTCAGCAGGCAGCGGTGAAGCTAGGTGAGTATCACATCCATGGTATAGTCAGTGCTTTCCACGCAATGCAAGCGTGGAAATCACTGACTATACATACAGGCTGCAGCTGCAGACCCGGCTCCTGTAATATGGGCTGCTCACGCTGGTGATTGACAGCGGGATGCAGTGCATATTACAGGAGATAATGAGCGGCCCCACGTGACCAGAGCCCGCAGCTGCAGCCTGCTCCTGGCCCCATACAGCCCCCGGACACCGCTCCAGAGCCGCCTTTCCCACCCCCCAAAGCACACTTTCGCTTTGTAAGACGCATCCCTCACTTTCCCCCAAAAGTTGGGGGACTAAAAGTGCGTCTTACAAAGCGAAAAATACGGTATATCCCCATCCTGGTTTATATGGTCTGCCTCCTCCCGTCACCATAGTCATCCAATTATTACATTGTATCCCCATATTCCTCCATATATTACAATGCATCCCATAGCCCTCCATTCATAAGGTAGCCCCCATAGGCATTCAATTATTTTAATAAACCCACATTATCCTCCATATAATATAATGCAGCCTCACATCCCTCCATATATTGTAATGTAGCCTCATAGCCCTCCTTATAGCATAATACAGCCTCATATCCTCTCTGTATAGTATAATATAGCCTCTCCATATAGTATAATACAGCCTGATAGCTCTCCATATAGCATATTACAGCCTCATAGGTCTCCATATAGTGCAGTCTCAAAACTTTCCATATAGTGAAGATCAATTCTCTCCATAAAGTATAATAGAGCCTCAAAACTCTCCATAAAGTGCAGCCTCTAAATTCTCCATATGATGCAGCCTCAATACCTACCATATAGTGCAGGCTCATAACTTTCCATATAGTGCAGCCTCAAAACTCTCCATATAGTGCAACCTTGTATATGCAGCCTTATATATGCAGCAGCATATCTCTCCATATAGTGCAGTATTATATATGCAGCCTTACATCTCTCCATATAGTGCAGTATTCAGGGGCATATCTAGGGGGGTGCAGTAAGATCCTTTGCCCCGGGCGCAACTCAGGGGGCGGCAGCGCTGGAATGGAAGCTGACAGCACCCTTCCCCCCCCCCCGCTCTGCACCCAAGGCTGCAGGGGTGGCGGGGCTGAAAGCTGACCAAAATAGATCTTTGCCCTGGGCGCCATGAAACCTAGTTACACCGCTGGCAGTATTATTCTGTATATGCAGCCTTATATCTTTCCATATAGTACAGTCTTATTATGTGCAGCCTCATATCTCTCCATATAGTGCAGTATTATATATGCAGCCTTATATATGAGCCCCCATCATAATCCTCTGACCATAGTGCACTCACTTATTAAAAATAAAAATCTGACTTCCGGTTCCGGCCTCTGATGGAGTAGACACGGGGAAGAAGAGCTCCGGGACCCACGACCGGGAAATCACGCATTAAAAGCCAACGCAGACCCGTGGATGGCACAGAAAGGCACCGGAGGAAGCGGGGCAGACGAGACACTTTGAAGACCAGACATGCAGGCACGGTGAGCACAGAGAAGTGGAGCCGGAATTAAGCCGCCGGAAGAAGCGCGGGTGGAGAGCGGACACGTGCAGGGCGCAGGGGAGACTGCCGCTGTCAGTGAAAGTACAGCCTGGAGCCTGGCGAGAGAAGATCAGAGAGAGAGGTACCGTAAAGAGGCTGGAAGCAGGAGTCCCCGGATGTACCGGTGGCTCCGAAGTACGAGTCGGGAGACACCTGCACTAACTAATAAAGATAGTCTGGCCCCTGTATACATAATGGCGGGAAATGCGGGAGGAAATAAGAGGAAGGACAAGCAGCAGCAGCTGCAACAATCCACCACAAAGCACCAAGCAAAGGCTAACAGGGAGGAAGGCAGAGGTGACAAAGGTGGGAGCCGTGAGGATAATATGAGAGAGGAGGAAGAAGAGGACATGGCTGGTACTACATTAGAGTGCATGGAGGGAGATGACTTACACCCTGAGGGACCTCATAACTACACTGCAATGATTAAAGAACTGAAAGCTCATTTGACAGACAGTTTACAAGCCACAGTAAGAACAGCCATAAAAGAATCAGTGGCAGAGCTCCACGATATTGTGGCCCAGCATGATACCAGGTTACAGGAAGCAGAGCAACGTCTGTCGGACGCGGAGGATAAGATATTGCGACTGGAGAGAGACATGATGGCGGCTTTCAAAAAATCGCAGTGGGCGGAAGAGAAGCTAGACGACCTAGAGAATAGGTCTCGTCGTAATAATCTCCGAGTGGTTGGTCTGCCAGAAAGTATTGCCACGTCCCAATTGGATACAATCTTTGAGAAAGAAATTCCAGAAGCCCTGGGACTCAAAACGTTCTGTAAGGTGGAGAGAGCTCACCGGTTGGGAGCCATGCCTCAAAGTGCTAGAGGAAACCAAGACAAGGGTCCAAGGCAGGCGATAGCCAGATATCTGGACTATAAGGAAAAAGAGAGACTGATACAGACCTTTAAACGCAGACGACAACCATTGCTAGTGAGGGGCTACAAGGTGATATTATTCAATGACTATTCGGCGATAGTGGCAAAGAAACGGAAAACTTTTAATGAAGTTTGTAACATTTTATTCAAGAGACGAATACCATTTCAGCTTCTCTATCCGGCGATACTGAAAGTATCTGTGGGAGATGGGCTCACAAAATTCTACTATGAGGCGACTGAGGCTCTACGGTATTTCACGTCGAGTTCTAGAACATCACCAGCCAGGAAGAGGGATGGCGGAAACAACATGGAAGAAAGGGACAATCGAGACGACGGGATGTGGAGAAGTGGCCGCAGGAATCCTCGTTGCCACATTTGCGCCGGGAACAGAGGGAAACATCTCCAAAGGATCAGAGAGCCGAGAGACGAGGGAGCATGCCGAGAGGAAGTCCAGGGAGAGGTTCATCCTGAAATGGGACATGATTGATGATTGATTAGTGGTATGGAGACAGCTCGAACTTGGTTTTGGTATGAGAGGAGAGGGTGCGAGAGGAGTGGTGAGGCGAGGTGGTCAGAGCAGCGGCGAGACTGAAGAGACGCCACACAATTGAGACATTTCTCTTCTTGTTTTTTTTTTTTTTTTTTTTATTTATTTATTTTTTTTTTATTTTTTTTTTATTTTTTTTTTTCTCTTCTCTTTTTTGAAGTTGGGAAATGCTTTAAAATGCCGCTGGGGAGACACCTCGCGAAGGACCGACTCCTCGAGATGAGAGAAAGGAGAAAAAGGAAAAAGGGTTTTTTTTTTTTTTTTTTTTATGATCTGCATCCAAGTACGAGACTGTTGGATTCTTAACATCAGGGGAAATGCTAGAATACTGGTTGATGTTGTAATAATAGTATGAAGATAGGGGGAGGGGAAGAAATGAGCACCCTCTATTCTGTTGTTTTTCTTTTTGCCTTCCTATCCTGGCCAACTTGGGAGGGGAAGGTAAAACGCATTGTAGGAGATGCTCTTATTGGGGTGAAATGAGGAGTGCAGCGAAACTGAAGAGGGTGTTAAGTTTTATCTGTATTATCAATTGTTTAGAAGGCTGCCAAGGGTTATTGGTTCATATAAATGGTCGTGGGGGGGAGCGGGGAGAAGGAAATAAGCCCGTGATTCTCATCAGAATGAAGGGAGTCAATGAGAAACGAATGGATGGGTGGTATGAAGAGGGCGGGGGATCTATGACAAAAAGGAAATAATGTCTCAATGTTGGTGTAACGCATGGTCCCAACAAGGGGGGAGGTGGGTAAAGTTGAGGGGTAATGTTATACAAGAAAAGTTGATAAAAGTTAAGATGTTATGGGACACTGTTGGGGGACACAAGATAGGGGGAGGGAGGGGATCCAGAAGACCAGGGATGAAAATTGAATTCAGTATATCCAAAGAGACGCAATCCCAATATGTCGTGAAGAAGCCACAAAGGCTTGAATATGGTTAAATTGATATCGTGGAATATTAAAGGCCTAAGGTCTCCGGGAAAGAGGTCAATGATTCTGAAACACTTAAAAAAATTGGGAGGTGACGTAATTTTGCTACAAGAGACCCATTTACGACAAGATGAACTGTTTAGAATGCATAGAATGTGGGTGGGGGCGGTGTATGGGTCAGGGGCGATTGGCAAGAGGGCAGGAGTCATGATCTTGATACACAGGTCGTTTTCGCACAAGGTAATCTCAGAGGAACATGACAAAGAAGGCAGGCATGTGACATTGACCATTGAAGCGGGGGAGAGACTTTTCATATACATAATGTTTACACTCCAAACGAGGAACAACAGAAGTTTTTTGACTCCTTACAGGACACACTGTTACAATCCAATCAGCATAATATGATTGTGGGTGGGGACTTTAACACGGTCATGACAGCAGGAGAAGACAGACAACCGAGAGGGTCGTCTAGACAGAGGACCACACAGACAAAATCGATGCTACAGACTCTAACGGAAGAGGTGGGGATACTGGACATTTGGAGGTTGCGTAATCCGGAAGGGAGGGAATATAGTCATTTCTCACATCCTCATTCTACATGGTCTAGGATTGACATGTTCATGATGACTGACCAGCTGATACACAGGGTAAGGGAAGCAGACATATTGCCAATGGTGATATCGGATCACAGTCCGATATCCTTGATGGTGGATGACAAACACCCTAGGGGACCAGATTATGTGTGGAGATATCCTTCTTACCTAAATAAAGACGAAAACTTTCAATCATTGCTAAAAGAATGGTGGGTAGACTTTATGGAGACGAATGGGGGTCATGTGGAAGACTCACATCTATTCTGGGAAACAGCCAAGGCAGTGCTAAGGGGGAGAATAATGGCGTATACAGTGACAAAAAAAAGGCAGGTACAGAGGAGATTCCAGGAGTTAAGTGGGGAAGTCAGGAAAGCATATATTGATTTTAAAGATAATCCAACGCAACATAACAAAGACGCATGGTTAAATCAGAAGAATCAATTTGAGGATTGGGCAAAATTGAAAGAGGATATGTCAAGAGCCGAATGGGAGGCAAGGATGTACAGGTTTGGAGACAAGGCGGGGAAAATACTGGCGAACCTAGCTAGAAGGAAAGAGATGATGGCATCAATAGTGACAATGAAGAGACCAGAGGGAGGGCACACGACAAACCCTGCGGAAATCATCAAAATATTGGGGGGGTACTACGCCAAACTCTACGGACAACCTAAGGATGAAGGTGGGGGAGGGGAGGAGTGGCTCAACTCAGTGAAAATGCCAAGACTTTCTGAGGAGGGTCTGCAGCGGTTAAACGCGGACATAGAGGTGCCGGAAATCCTTGAGGCCATACAAAATCTGAATACAGATAAAGCTCCGGGTCCGGATGGATTCAGTGGGGGATTCTACAAGTCATTAAAAGAACAGGTGGCACCACATCTAAAAACATTGTATAAATCCTTTCTGGGAGGTGGAGATGTCCCGGAGCAGATGAATATAGCCCATATTAAATTGCTTCCAAAATCAGATAAATTGACAGATGATCCGGGAGGATATCGTCCTATATCATTGATAAACTTAGACCTGAAGTTGATATCTAAAATTATGGCCAATAGGCTGGCGGAGGTGTTACCTTCATTGATTGGAAGACAACAGGCAGGCTTTGTAAAGGGAGGTCCGCGGTGGGAAATGTGAGGAAGGCCTTACTGGTAATAGATGTACTAAGAGGAAGGGGAGGAGGAGAGAGGGGAGATCCAGCCATGGTCACACTAGACGCCGAAAAGGCATTTGACAATGTTAGGTGGCCATGGCTGGATCTAGTGTTGGACAACATTGGAATGCAGGGGCCATTCAGGGAGTTCTTGAAGAGTTTATATCGAAATCCTAAGGCAAGGATTAGTATCCCTGGGTTTCTTTCTCACACATTCAACTTAGGTAGAGGTACTAGACAGGGGTGTCCTTTATCACCTTTGCTTTTTGATTTAGCAATTGAACCTTTGTCCAGGTCACTTCTGCAGGGGGGATCATTTGAAGGAATCCAATTGGGGGAGGGAGAGCAAAGGATCAATCTCTTTGCAGATGATGTAGTCCTGTATTTAGCTAATCCTCATAAGGATTTACCAAAAGTAATGGATCAATTGGGGGAATTTGGTGTTTTCTCGGGATTCAAACTTAATAGGGCTAAATGTAACATATTGTTTTTAAGGGAGAATTCCGGGAGACCGGGCGAAAATGAGTTGGAGACGCAGATGTGTGGAATCCCCATAGCCAAAAGGTCCGTGAAATACCTGGGGATACATATCGCGAGAACTATAGATGAGATTTATCACATGAATTATGACCCCTTAATTAATAAAATCCAGAAGGAGCTGGAAAGATGGAGCAATTTGCCATTATCACTGTTGGGGAGATGCCACTTGATCAAAATGGTGAGTTTTCCTAAATTACTTTACCCGCTGCAGACCTTACCATTACTGTTACGCCATAAAGACGTGGACAGGTTGAATAGAATGTTCTCGGCATTCATTTGGAGGAAAAGGAGAGGACGGATCAGGTTGAAGACACTAATGACTGCAAAGGAGGAGGGAGGTTTGGGGTTTCCGAATGTTAGAGGTTACAACATTGCCTGCCTGACACGACATATATTGGACTGGATGAGGGGGACGAGTAGATTCTCGGATTATCAAGTGGAAACAACCATGTGTAAGCCCTGGAGTTTGGTTTCCTTGCTCCATACTTCGGGGACGGGGATGCCACAAAACATAAAAAATACAG
Organism: Allobates femoralis; assembly: GCA_033576535.1. NCBI lineage: Eukaryota > Metazoa > Chordata > Amphibia > Anura > Aromobatidae > Allobates > Allobates femoralis. The sequence goes on along the minus strand of JARQOC010000005.1, from coordinate 158,786,769 downwards.
CGGTGTTCCGAGACACTATAGCCACTTGGAAGGCAGTTGTCACGGGTGGCGCGGGTGACAGGGTGGAGGCCACGCGCAGACGATCTCAGCGTTTGGCCCACCAGCCATAATGGTGGAGGATGGTCCATCTCTTTCAGGGGCATTTACCTTCTGTTTAGATGAAGAGAAGGTGTGATGAGATCTCTCTATTTTGGGGAGACGGCTGTGGAGGTCTTGTGCTCGGTCTGGTTGTATCCACCTGTATTGTAGGTCTCTAGGACCCAGCAGATTCCTTCTACCTTTATAAGGAGGTTCATTACCCTTCCTCAGTGCAGGTGATATTTCCTTGTGGACTCTTTATCCTTGCTCCAGCAGAAGCTGAGGTTGTGAGCTCGCTGTGGTCTGCTGAAAGATAAGTGTTTCTTTTCCCCAAATGTCTGTCTTCCCTGGTGTTTGTCTTTAGTTGTTAGTGGAGGGGTCTAGTGCACCTCTCCATCTGATCCTTAGATAAGATAGTGCTAGGATCAGAGAGGGACGAGGTTCGTGGTCGGCGACAGTTGAGGAGACTGTACAGGGACGTTAGGGCAGACAGGGTCAGCCCTAGTAAGTCTAGGGGTCACCGTCTCCTTCTTGTGCCCTTAGCAGTAGGGACCCCTTATTCCCCCCCCCCCCCGTCGTTATCCTACGCTGGGTGTCTTCCCCACTCCCAGCGTGACAGCAGTACGGAAAAAGATGCGGCTGCCGTGGAAAATATCAAAATATTTAGATCTGTGGACGCACCCAGAATTTCCCCAGGGAGGGAGCAACAAACTTTACGCAGCCTGGAGGGAGGGAGGAATTAAGACAGTGGGAGACTTATTGCACCCGGAGGAGACCAGGTGGTTAAGAGGAGAGGAACTCATGGAGAAATATGGATTGCCGAGATCCCAGTGGCTCCAGTATTTACAGGTCAAGCATCATATCATGCAGTCTTTGAATGGAGTTGAGGCTGAATATATCAGGAATGCGTGGGATGAACTAATGGCCTTGGGAGGGAATGAGGTCTCGGTATCCACAATATATGCAAAAATACGAGGGGTGGTGCTTCCTCCGGGACCGGAAAAAATATTTGGGGGATGGGAGAGACAATTACAAGACGAAGGTATCGGTGACACAATTAAGAAAGGTTGGTGTGAATTGCGGAAATACGTTATAAATGAAAGGGGGAGGGACGCGTATTTTAGAATCATGCACAGGGGCATATTGGGTTTCAATCTAAATCCTACGGCAACATATCCAGATAGAATCCCTAAATGTCCAAAGTGTGATCTCACAAGAACAGATATGTACCACGGTTTATGGGAATGTAGGGAGTCGCGAAAATTGTGGGAGAGGGTGAAGGAGCTAATGAGGGAAATGGTGGGAGTGGAAATACCGATAACACCAGCGACTTGGCTCTTTCATGACTTGGAAGGAACGAGACTGGGGAGGGAGGGAATTCCCATTTTCCATATCACGGCACTAATAACGAAGCAGGTAATACTAAAACACTGGATAAATAACGGGCAACTACCGCTGAGGGAGGTGGTACAGAGATTGTCTCATGCGATGAGGTTGGAACAAACAACAGCAGAAAAGGCGAAAGAGAGGGAGACAGAGAAATTCTTCAAGAGATGGCGCAAATTTATCATTACACAATTATCTAGTGAGGATATCAAACGAGTGGTGAAACCGTTTCGTAATACATCATGGTATTGCCTGGAAGACCTGGGAGGTACTCTAGGGATATTGAAACTCATAGACTGAAAGAATGCATATTTAAAAGAAAAGGGGAACAGACTGGCCTTTAGTCTGGATGGGAAGTCTCGGAGGAGGCAGGTAAGGGGAAGGAGAGGCGTACTGACGAAATAATGGATAACGTATACTACAAAGAGATTATAGAAACTACATGAATGTGAGCGGTTCTTTTGGTCTTCTGGAGAGGGTGGGAGGAGATGGGGTAAAGGGAGTTGGGAATATTTACATTTTAAAGTTTATAATTTAAGAAGATTTTCAACTGTAAATTGTAAAATGGAAACTAAATTTGGAAATGGTTGGTTTTATTTTGTTATATGTTGAAAAACCTGAATAAAAATTATTTGGAAAAAAAAAAAAAAAAAAAAAAAATCTGAACTTACCTCTCCTGGTTCCCTTGCTGCTAAGGCGGTCTCCTCTTGCAAATGCTGAGGATTTAAGACTCAGGAGAAGGAGGAAGAGGTGCCGGCCTGCGTTCCACTGAACACGGCTTAAAGCAGGAAGTGCGAGAAGGCGGCACCAGCCTGCTGTATGTGGTCCACAGTGGAACGCACAAAGAAAGCCGGCAAGTCAGAGGAAGACAGGGCAGGAGCAGCAGTAGGGAGCAGGAGACTTCCCTCTCCTTCTCACCCTGACACACGGGCCCCAAAGCGGCCTGTGCTGCCACGCTGTCACATGGATGTGTGTCCTCGGGAATGCATAATCCATATGAAGCAGGAGCTGCAATCAGCAGGCACAGGGGGCGGCTGGTGGCGTGGGGCCCTTATAGGTCCAGGCCCCGTCTCAGCCGCAACCCTGATTGTTGTGCCCCTGCTTTGCATCCCATCTTAACTGGAAAAAAAAAACAGAAATGTGAAATTTTGAAAATGTATATCATATGGTCATAAGTATTCAGACGCCTTGCTCAGTATTGAATAGAAGCACCCATTAAGGTACCATCACACGTGGAGATATCGCCGGGAGATTTGCTAAGCAATCTCCAAATGTGGCGATATCGCTACCACATCGTCTGTGCATTGCGGCGTGTGACAGGGCGATATTACGGCGAGAAATCGCCGGTGGTGCGTCGCCTGATCGCCCTGCTCTACTGGTAAATCAGGTGATTTCCACCAGGCTATTTCTGCGCATCATGGCGTGTGACTGGGCGATAGCGATGTGGACAGCGAGCTCAGACCATCTGGAAGCAATTCCAGAGGCGTGCCTGAGCGTTCTGTTTGGTGCGTCCCGTCTACCGCGATTGGTGGTCGCTCCTGCGTTCCCATTGGCTGGCCATAGCTAAGGCGCCATATTTGAATAGTGATATAGTAGAAAGGACACAAGTCATGTAGTGGGCAGACTTCCTGACAAGGCTGACCAATGGCCAAGCAGTTGTGTTGGCCAATCGGAGTGGTAGGGGCATGATGTACAACACTCTGGCACTCCTGTCTCCTCGCCGCGCTCACTCTAGGCCCACATTGCTGATGCGGTGGTGGCGTGTGACGCAGCGACGCGGGAATGTTAAATTGCTTCCGGTCTGCGCCAGAATTTCCAGAACGCAGGATCGCCCAACATCGCACGCGAGATCTCTATGTGTGTCAGGGCAACAGCGATGTGTAAAAAAGTGCCCGGAACGTGAGCACTCATGTCAAATTGCCAGCCATATGGCGGCGATATTGCTACGTGTGACGGTACCTTTAGAGCTAGTACAGCCATGAGTCTTCTTGGTAATGATGCAACAAGTTTTTCACACCTGGATTTGGGGATCCTCTGCAATTCTTCCTTGCAGATACTCTTCAGTTCTGTCAGGTTGGATGATGAACATTGGTGGACAGCCATTTTCAGATCTCTCCAGAGATGCTCAATTGGATTTAGGTCAGGGCTCTGGCTGGGTCAGTCAAGAATGGTCACAAAGTTGTCCTGAAACCACTCCTTTGTTATTTTAGCTGTGTGCTTAGAGTCATAGTCTTGTTGGAAGGTGAACCTTCGGCCAAGTCTGAGGTCCAGAGCACTCTTCAAAAGGTTTTCATCCAGGATATCTCTGTACTTGGCCACATTCATGTTTCCTTCAATTGCAGCCAGTCATCCAGGCCCTGCAGCTGAAAAACTCCCCCATAGCATGATGCTGCCACCGCCATGCCCATGTTCCACTGTTGGAATTGTATTGGGCAGGTGATAAGCAGTGCCTAGTTTTCTCCACATATATCGCTTAGAATTATCACCAAAAGGTTCTACTTTCGTCTCATCAGACCAGAGAATCTTGTTTCTCATAATCTGGCAGTCCTTCACATGTTTATTTGCAAACTCTATGCAGGCTTTCATATGTCTTGCACTGAGGAGAGGCTTCCATCGGGCCACTCTGCCATAAAGGTCCAACTAGTGGAGGATTGCAGTGATAGTTTACTTTGTGGAACTTTCTCCCAGCTCCCTACTGCATCTCTGGAGCTCTGCCACAGTGATCTTGGGGTTCTTCTTTACCTCTCGCACCAAGGCTCTTCTCCCATGATTGCTCAGTTTGGCTGGAGGGCCAGGTCTATGAAGACGTCTGGTGGTCCAAACTTCTTCCATTTAAGGATTATGGAGGCCACTGTGCTCTTAGGAGCCTTGAGTACTGCAGAAATTCTTTTGTAACCTTGGCCAGATCTGTTCCTTGCCACAATCCTGTCTCTGAGCTCCTTGGGCAGTTCATTTGACCTCATGATTCTCATTTGGTCTGACATGCACTGTGAGCTGTGAGGTCTTATATAGTCAGGTGTGAGCCTTTCCAAATCAAGACCTATCAGTTTAATTAAAATTAAACACAGCTGGACTCCAATGAAAGAGTAGAACCATCTCAAGGAGGACCACAAGGAAATGGACAGCATGTGACTTAAATATGAGTGTCTGAGCAAAGGGTCTGAATACTTATGACCATGTGATATTTCAGTTTTTCTTTTTTAATAAATTTGCAAAAATTTCTACATTTCTGTTTATTTTCAGTCAAGATGGGGTGTGGAGTGTACATTAATGAGAAAAAATATGAACTTTTTTGAATTTACCAAATGGCTCCAATGAAACAAAAAAAAGAAAAATTTAAAGGGGTCTGAATACTTTCCGTACCCACTGTAGAGTTTAGCACAAGAGTATGGCTCCCTTCACACTTGCGTTTGGAGCGCAGCACACCAAACGCTTGCGCAAATGCGTTCCTATGTTTAACATGGGAATGCATGTGCCTGCGTATGGCTGCGTTTGGCCGCATTTGCGTACGGATGAGCATAATTTATGCACCCTCCGACCGCACTCCAAACGCAGCATTTTTTGTGCGTTCGCGGGCACTTGTTTTATCCGCAAGCGCACAAAAATGCATGGATCTCAATGGATCCGCAGTGTCCTCCACATGACAATGCAAGAGAATGCTGCGGATCACATTGAAATCTCTACCGGTAGCTGCCGCCGATCAGCGGCGGCCACCGGGAAATCAGCCAGAGCCACAGCTGATCTCCCGCCGATGTCAGCGGGGATAAACAGCTGATCTGACAGCTGTTTAAATCTCCTGCTCTGACACCGAACAGGTGATGTTGGCGCGGAAGATTTGAAGCAGCGATTAGCTGTTTCTTATCTCCTGCACTGATATCACCCTATTCGGTGTCAGCGCGGGAGATTTAAACAGCTGTCAAATCAGCTGTTTCTCCCCACTGACACCGGCGGGAGATCAGCTGTGCTAGGAGGAGGAGATCTCTGCCGCTGATCTCCTCCTCCCGGCCGCCCCCAGAAACAGCTGATTGGTTGCCCGGGCACCATACTAATGTGAACGCATGCGGAGATTCTCCGCTGCGTTCACATTTGTATGGGCTGCGTTTGCATGCCCTCTGCATGCAGACACAAACGCAAGTGTGAAGGCAGCCTAAGTAGATATAACTTGTTTCTGACATCTTCTCAGTCCTAGCAAAGCTGTTGTGATCTCATTCACACTTTGCTTTTATTTTGAAGCTGGAAATTACACTGTTTTGTAGTTTGCTTCTCTAATCCTTAACATGAAATACAGATTGTCTGTGGATTTTCTTCATACCTGCAGCTGCTGATGTTCCTTGGGATACTTTAATTTTTGTCACAGACTGCAGTGTGTGAACTTACCCAAACCCCCCATTTCTCATTATATGGGCAATGATAATTGTGGTGTGATACTGAATATGTGAGGATACAGTTACACGTCGCAACATTGCATGCAGTTTCAGTTGCAACTTACTGGTTGCAGTGAAATCATGGACACATTGTTACATTTTGTTGCCGTGTACACATGACACGTGGACACATGATTTCACTGCAACCAGTAAGTTGCAAGTGAAATTGCATGCAATGTTGCGACGTGTAATGGTACCCTATCAGACAGGAATACGGTAGCAACTTGTCCACCAGACATCTAATGGCCACTTTACACATCCCAACATCGGTTCGATATTGGATACAACGGCACAGGAGCGCGCTTTTTCTGGGCAGAATTCCAAGATCGCATAGGAGATGTTACACAGCGCGATATCGGCAGGCAACGCAACTGCGATGTGTACGCCCGCTTGTACGGGCGACCCAGGAACGACCATTTAACATGGGAGAGAATAGGGGAAGTTGTGCTCCAAATCGTTGTTGGGCTTTCACATAGCACGATCCAGCCACAACGTCCATCCAATATCGGGCCGTTGGAGAGCACGCTCATTTGATCCCCGATATCATTTTGGAATCGTTCGTGCATCGTATTGGACATTTATACCATACAACGCACGAACCACGTGACTTTTTATCGGAGTTGGATGCCGATATCGGGACGTGTAAAGTGGCCATGACACATTCAGGATACAGAGAGATACATTTCTCGTTCATAACATTTGTTGGTAATTGTATCAGAAGCATCAATGAATATGGAGTTTGTGGCGATGTTTTTATCCATTGTTAATCTAAAATAAAGCTCAAAGGTTTTTGATATAAACTACACACTGAAAAGTCCCATTAGCAGGACACCAGTTTGCAGAGGGGCTGCAAACAATAGAAGTTTCACAGAGCAGCTGAAGATCCTTCTGCACAGACCAGAAGAGCTAGGGGTAGAGTTTACAGTCAGTATCACATGGCAGATGGTCATCCTAGAGAAGAGCTGTATAACAAGCAGTGCAGGTTACATGGAGAAAGCAGTGGTCTGCAGAGCTCACCTCACACCACATCCCCTGGAGTCCAGGACATGCAGAGCTCACCTCACCCCACCCCACAATCCCTAGAGTCCAGGACATGCAGTGTATGATGGATGGGGCAGACATGTGATGTGTTCAGCTGGAGGAGGCTGACTGCCTGGGAGGAATGTCTCACTTTTACAACCCTCACAAGCTGCAGCTTGGCGGCGGTTAAACAAAAGCAGTTTCTGTTTTTCAGCTGCCAGAGAGAGCACTAATGGAGTGGGGGAGGGAGGAGGAGGAACCAGGCGAAATCAGGTCTCCCCTCCCCCGGCCGGGAGCTCCTGTGACTCAGGCTGAATGTGTCTGGCCCCTCCATAAGCCGGATATGAGCCACCAACAACACGAGTCATGTAAAGCCCACACAGCAGCCACGTCTCCCCTCACATCCAGGGTATGACTTCAGCAGCTGGCACAGCCTCCTCCTCCTCCATGCCCCTCACTGCAGTGTGCACAGCCCTCACAGCTGCCTCCCCACATGATACACAGTGATGTCATCCCAGTGTCAGTGCTACATGTCAATGCAGTCCTGTCAGCCACAGCACAGAGAGTAACACATTGTTATCATCACTGCTGTGTATGAGCATGGAATAGAGAACATGTAGACTGCTGACTGACCCGCCCCAAACATTGCTCCCTATTCACTCATTCACTGATTTCCAACACTGCAGCTCTTTAAAATGCTGTCAAAGTTCACCTGTGGGTTTTTTCCACATTCTGCCAAGAGTTTTTCCATTGATTCATCTATTGTGAATTTATGTGCACACATTAAGTATTTGGGGAGTTTTTTACCTCATGGTGGGTTTACACGTCCCGATATCGGCGTTCAACTCCGACCCAACTCCGACAAAAAGTCACGTGGGTCGCGAGTTGGAGCCGATATCGGGTGCGCGTTGTACTGTTTGACAGTACAACGCGATGCTGGAACGATGCCAAAACGATATCGGAGTTGAATAGCAAAGCTATTCAACTCGCCGATATCGCAAGGCCGTTGTACCAGCATCGCTGCGTGTGACAGCCCAACTCCGATGTCTACGCTCACGTCACCCATTCACTCCCATGTTAACTGGTCGTTCCTGGGTTGGTGGGCGTAGACATCGGAGGGACGTTGCATCCCGATATCGCGGCGTGTAAACTGGCAATGCGATGCAGGGAGAAACGTGCACTAAATGCGCGCTCCCGCGTCGTTGCCTCCGATATCGCCACGATATCGGGACGTGTAACCCCACCATCAGTATTTGAAGCCAAAACCAGGAGTGGGTAAAATCTGCAGAAATGGTGACATGTTTCTATTAGGCTTTTTCTCTGATTGTTCCACTCCTTGGTTTGGCAACAAACCGGTAAAAACCTATCAAATACTCAACATATTAAAGGGATCCTGTCACCCCCAAAACGCCTCCTAAGCTATCCAAACATGTCGCTGCAGCATCCCATCACTAATCCCACACTCATTTTGGTGCAGAAAAGCATCTTGTAAAAGTGTAGAAAAACGTTTTATAACTTACTCATTAGTGATGATAATGAGCTGGGGCTATATTCTTTAGTCACTAAGGCGGGCCATCTTCGTCCGAATATTACGCCTTAATAGGCGTG
>JARQOC010000005.1:158752797-158778153 GCA_033576535.1 Allobates femoralis | reverse complement strand
GAATGGTAGTAAACTCAGGACTGCAGAACAGGAGGACTTAGGTATTGTTACAATTAAGCCAAGCATCACTACACAATGTCAAGCAGCAGATGCAAAGGCAAACAAGATTTTGGGGTGCATAAAGAGAAAATCCCGGGATCCCAAAGTATTACTACTCCTCACGTGTAGGGCCACATTTAGAATGTGGAATCCAGTTTTGGCCTTCACATTTTAAAAAGGATGTTCAGAAGTTAGTCAGTTCAAAGGAGTGCACCAATTTATTACAAGGGATGGAAGTCCTTACATTTGATAAGAGGCTGAAAAAGTTGGACTTGTTTAGCTTCGAAAAAGACATCTCAGAGGAGATCCCATTTATATGTGTAAATACATGTGTCAATATAAAGGACTTGCACATGACTTATTCCTTCCAAAGACAGTACTAAGGACCAAGGGGCACTCCTGACTGCAGGTGAAAGAAAGGTGATTCCAGCAGTTATATAGGAAAGGGTTCTTTACAGTTAGAGCAGTCAGACTGTGGATTGGCAACCACAAGATGTAGTAATGGCAGACACTGTAACAGCTTTTAAATAAGGGCTGGATGATTTCCTCAGTGCACATAACACTGTCAGTAACAGATGATTTCATGGCCAAAATATATAATTGATGGAGGAAGGTTGAACTTAATATACCTAGGTCTTTTTCAGTCTATGTAACATCTGTGCAATGCTAAGGAAATCCTAAAAATATAAATTGTTAGTGGCGCTTGAGCATTGGAGTTGGGGAGCACTGCCTTAAGAGGTATCGAGGTATGAAATATCAAAGTAATAGATAAATCATAGTACAGTATGGTGGACATGCTATAGCAAAGGCTCGTGATATCCAGTCTTGTGGCTTTAAATCTATGTATTCTGAACATAGCTGTTAATATCCCAACTAGGCATGAACAGCATAGAGGTTAATGATGACAAATATGAGAAACTGGCACATTGATGTAAATTGGGAAGAAACATCCAAAATAATTCTAAAATGCCCTGGAGCACATTATGGGATGTACTGATAAAAGCCATAAGCATTGGGAAGAAGCCACTTAATGTTTAGAGCACATTAAATATTTAGCACTCAACAAAAAAGGAGAAAAATCCCCTTTCTTTTTAGGAATGATTAATAAAATTAAGTCAAAATACAAATAAATTCCAATTCTTTATTTATATTTCATATCAAACTATTAAAATTATTGCACAGAGCATTCCCTCATATGGGACCAATCATATTACAGCCTAAACAGTATATATTACATAGTACATGTTATACTCAACAATTCATTATATCACTGTAGTGTAGTATATATTTCACGTTGTATCCACTACTAGCAAGATCTAATGGACTTCCAGATACATAGGCCAAAACCTTTTCAATCTTAAGTAGCTACCCACAAACTATCAATCCCCGAAGAAGCGAGGTGCGAAACGGACGTAGGGGAGAGGGGACATCATTGCAGCACAGCAGGTTCTATCAGGTATATGCTCTAACTAATAACTATCTAATAAGGTTGGACGATTGATCGGGCCTTAGTTCACAATAGTTGCCACTCTACAACAATATAGACATTACCCAATAGGGATTGATAGTTTGTGGGTAGCTACTTAAGATTGAAAAGGTTTTGGCCTATGTATCTGGAAGTCCATTAGATCTTGCTAGTAGTGGATACAACGTGAAATATATACTACACTACAGTGATATAATGAATTGTTGAGTATAACATGTACTATGTAATATATACTGTTTAGGCTGTAATATGATTGGTCCCATATGAGGGAATGCTCTGTGCAATAATTTTAATAGTTTGATATGAAATATAAATAAAGAATTGGCATTTATTTGTATTTTGACTTAATTTTATTAATCATTCCTAAAAATTTTTCTCCTTTTTTGTTGAGTTATGTGTCATTGGAGTGACTACTTTTAAAAGGGAATTTATTTTATTAAATATTTAGCAGCAGGGGCGACACTTTTCTGGGAACATATCTGTAATAAGATCCTCGGAGTAGCCATATGGCTTCTTAAAAAATGGAGGCTTACGGCAGCTAAAGTTAGTCTTGATGTTTTGTCCGGATTAAATGAAACATAGTGTTATTGGTGCCTATCTCACACTAGGATTCTGGCCTTTCCCTCCTCGGATGGCCTATAGAAGACAGGCAGAAGAAAGCCACTTGGGGTTACTTGAAGGCTGTAATCAGTTAGAGGCGTCATCTGTAAATCATTTTCTTGAATTTTAAAAAAGAACAGTCCGTTCTCCTGCCATCCAGGGTTTACTAAATCTTTGCTTTTTTAAGAGGCAGCGCTATGGTCATGACCTATGGATAAACACATAGCAGGCAGACACTTCTGAAAGCATGTCACCTTACAGGGTTAATCTTCACCGTTTGTATAAAATGTTATCCTCAAACGGTCAATGGAAGAAGTGAGGAACACAGGTAGAGAACAAGTTCTACTCATTACAAAAAGGTATTCACCATAGCAAACATCTGGATTTTCTAAAGTCAAAAGATACATTTACACATGGAAACTGTGTTACAGAATTTCTTTTCAAATATCTTATTTATATGAATGGGATGTGCAGACGTGTCCACATGCTGCAGATATGACCATGACATACATGTCTGACAAAGATTACAGAAGACTTTAAGGCTATGTTCACACTGGAAGTTTCTGATCCATTTTTGGTGGGTTTTTTTGTACCAAAAACAGATCAGTCAAATCATCTGCCAGCAAAGTGAATGGGATTTTCAATTTGCTGTTCAAACACTGCGTTTGACTGCTGCATTAGCGGTGCAGAAAGCTCATCCAGAAAATAATGAGCGTCAGTTATTGCTCTGATTTTCTGGTGCGCTTTCTGCATCACCAATATCCAATTACTTACCCTCCCCGCAATCCCCATCATGAGCCCCCGGTAACGTCTTCCTCCCAGGCAACAGCAGGACCTTCGAATGGTCTGGACCTACCACCATGTCACATGGTGGTAGGTCCTAAAGCATAGTAGAGACCACTCACAGGTCCTGCTGCTGTTCAGGAGGAAGACCTCTCCGGAGCTCACCGAGGGTTCCCGGGGAGGGTAAGAAAGTGTGTACGCAAGATTTTTTTAGGGATTAAAAAAAAACCTATACGCTTTTAAAGAAGAAACGCTACTTTTATGGGGAGTTTTTTCTTTTCCTCAACTAGTTTTGAAGAGAAAAAAAAAAAATAAAACCTATTATATTCTTTGTAGCCATTGAATGTAACATGCCCAGCTTGGAGGGGTTTCTTCACAGATTAATTTCAAAGAAACGACATGCAACCCACTCCCCCATCAGGCATTTTCCAAGAGCTCTTCAGGAAACAAAACTACAAACTGGATTTCCCATAGAAGTAAATGGGAAAAATTTTCCAAGTTTTTGGGAATAGTTCTTGAACATCTGTTTCCAAAATGTCCTCTTTTAGAAAGCAAAACATGCCGTTATTACGTGAATGCCATATATGACGTCTACCGTGATCATTTTAAATATACTTTATATTTGCCTTACAGGCTGGTATTAAATATTGCCCCTCTGCCCGTTATCCAGCACTATTCACATATAGAGGACGCTGCCAAATTATGCATTCTGACAGCTGACTGGTTTATCAAGTTGACCGTCTGTCTATGGCGAGTGTGCCTTACACATGATAGGCCATATTGCTGCTCCATTTTGTCCGGGACTGTTATAGGGTACCGTGTGAGGCACATGGGATCTCTACTACAGCGCATGATAAAGAACCTAAAATTCACAAGATTCTTCCTAATTCCATACAAACATAACAGTACAGAACCCCCAGGCTTCCTCCACTACGTAAATAAAGCCTAAGGGCCCTTTCACATCAGCGTTTTTTGAAATTCGCGGCAGATGCGGTGAAAAAACCGCATCTGCCGCGAATACCGCATACTGGCTGCACTTGCAGCGCGGTTGCGGTAAACGCCATGCAAAGTATAGGCGTACTTGCGGCAGGTGCGGCAAGTGCGGTTTTGCACTTGCGGCAGGTGCGGCCGCGAAAAAAACCGCGGCTGACCGCGGTTTTTTTCGCGGCCGCACCTGCCGCAAGTGCAAAACCGCACTTGCCGCACCTGCCGCAAGTACGCCTATACTTTGCATGGCGTTTACCGCAACCGCGCCGCAAGTGCAGCCGGTATGCGGTATTCGCGGCAGATGCGGTTTTTTCACCGCATCTGCCGCGAATTTCAAAAAACGCCGATGTGAAAGGGCCCTTAGATCCAGTTAAGATTTAAAAATTATATAAAAACAAACAATGGTTTAATGGGACTTTAAAGATAAAGGGTATTTCCTAAAATGTTCCCATGTAAATATATAATAAATCTTCATATTTCTTTAATCCTTTCATGAACTGACAATTTTCCATCATTTTGCCAATACAGACAAGACGTTTATTTTATTTATTTTTAATAGGGAAAAGAAGGTTGATTTAATTTTTGACCTTCATTTTCTAGTACTTTTAGGGAACAAGCGCTCTGTGCGATCAAACCATCACAAGCACTTCGGCAACCTGTCCATGTAAAGGCTGCAGTCGTGACTAATACAGTTTCCCCGAAAATAAGACAGGTGTCTTATATTAACTTTTGCTCCCAAAGATGCGCTAGGACTTCTTTTCAAGGGATGTATTAATAACCCTACCATCCCCTTGCAGCCCCCAATATTCCCATCACCCACCTGCGCCTACCCCTTTTCTCACCAGTTGGCTGCAACATGTATTACGGCGCAACTGAGTTCTTACTCCGTGACCATAGATGTACCGGACGCCGCCAGCCAATCTGAGACCAACGCTGACGTTTCCTGCTGGCCTCTAACTGGCCGGCTGCTTCATGTACATTCACGGCCGCTGAGTCTGAGAGCTCAGAGCGGCGCCGTAATACATGCAGCGCGGACCGGTAATGCACAGACACACACACACACACACAGCTGAATGCCCTGGTGTTGTGTTCACCTGGCATGCTTATATAAAAATTTGCTAGTTCTTATTTTCAGGGGAGGCCTTATATTAATCAATCCAGCAAAACCTCTACTACCGTGTTTCCCCGAAAGTAAGACACGGTCTTACATTTTTTTTACTCCAAAAAGTCCCACTATGTCTTACTTTCGGGGGATGTCTTATATTGGGAAAATAAATGTCGATTTTTGTTTTAACCATAAAATACAGCCCCCAGCAGTGTGGTATACAGCAACCTCCCCAGTGGTATATACAGGCCCCAGCAGTGTACACAGCTGCAGCCCCCAGTGGTGTACACAGCTGCAGCCCCCAGTGGTGTACACAGCTGCAGCCCCTCCCCATGAGTATACAGGCACCCCCCCCCCTTGCTGCCGCCAACCTGTAAAGTAAAATATCATTCTATTTATCCTCGCCGGTGTCCCGCTGGTGTCCCGCTGCCATCACGCTCCTTCGCCTTCATCTGTCTTCCATCTCCGGCGCACAGACAATGACGTCAGTCTGTGCGCCGGAGAAGGAAGTCGGATAAAGCCAGATAAAGACGGAAGAGCGTGATGGCGGCGGGACAGCAGCGGGACACCGGCGGGGATAAGTAGAATGATATTTTACTTTACAGGTTGGCGGCAGCGCGGGGGGGGGCGCCTGTATACTCATGGGGGGGGGGGGGGGGGGGGGCTGCAGCTGTATATACCAGTGGGGCGCCCCTGAAAGTAAGACAGTGCCTTACTTTTGGGGTATGTCTTACATTACCCGACCCCCCTAAAACCGGCACCATGCCTTACTTTCGGGGGCGCCCTACTTTCGGGGAAACACGGTAGGTCTTACTTTCGGGAATGTCCTATTTTTGGGGAACAGCAGCTAAATAGTTAAAACAGCAGAAACTGGAGCCAGCTCCTGTTACAAGCACAAATTTCAACTGCTTGGCACAGATCGGGCTGAGCCAGTGATCTGGGTCAATACGAGCCATGATGAAAACACACATTACAGGTGGTTAATCTAAGGCTACGGTTAAAAATAATCCACGTTTTTATGGAGTATATGATTCATAGCAATGGTTTCAATTCACAGACTTTGTAATGTGCAAAAAAAATATAAAATAAAATATCCAAATGCCGTCAAATAAAACAAAGCTGCGATGTGATTTCTTATTTTCTATATTACAAAAAAAATTATACATGTCAAAAGAAACAAACTTTACATAGCAGTTAATATTCCAGATGGGAACAGCATCCAGTTACATGGTATTCTCATTCCATCCCCAGGTAACAAAAACACGTTTTTTTTACATTACCTCAAAACAAAATATTTTATTATATACTGAAATAAAAAAACAAAATGAAAACTAAAAAAAAAAAAAAATGTGGTAGACAGTATGCGAGCATTCTCTGCTGCTCTGGAATGATAAAAAGGTCTGTTTCATTCTAAATATTGCACAGTTTGAAAGGTACCAAAAATTATATATAAAAAAAAGTCACAATCTTGGGAAACATCTCACATTTAAGCAAAATCTACCAAGAAACGTAAAGCATGTTGTTTCTACAGTAGCTCTATCTTAAAGAAGATTGGAATGAAATACAGTATGGTTAGGATGTACGTATCATTGTATAATATATATACAATCACACAAACACTTGATATCTGCTCTCCTTCACCCCTGAGATTTGTTTAAATATTACTGAAGAAAAAAAGAAAGAAGAGAACATGGCAACTTTCTGAATTCAATATCCATGAATGGCAATGGAGAACCTCACTAAAGTCAAAGGCTGCAGTCACAGTCATAAAGGACCAAGAAAAAATATAAACAAAAAAGAGTCATTGAAAAGGGTAAGACCTCTTTGTGTCAGGAAAGCTTCACTTTCAGAATCCCGTGTGCAAATAACACGAATATATATTTAAAAAACAAAAAAACGGTATCAATTAATGCAAAACTGTCTTTGATATCGACTTGGGCAGTTCGAAGGAAATGTTCGGAACACTTAGGACAAGTGAAGACTTAGGACATGAGTTGTGACTGCAGCTCCATCTCTGCTGCTCGTTTGAGGGCAACATCAACCAACAACTGGAAGCCACTGAAATCCTGGTTGTGATCCGGAGGAGTAGGTGGAGGAGTGTTGAATAATCCACTCTGTGTGTTTGTGTTCTGTCCTAATTTTAGAGTGTCTTCATGGCAGACGAGTGAGGTTTCTGTTAGTTTGTTTGCCTCCGATTGCTGCTGCTCTAGGATTTGTCCAGCATTCAATACATGGGTGAAGTTGAAAGGAGTGTCATTTAGTGATGTGACAGTGGTATGACAGATGACGGAGGGTCGAGCCAGGAGAGATTGCTGAGAAGACAGTTGTGATGCCAGTAACTTCCCTGAGTTCTGGTTTGACCCCGTTGAGCTGAAATGAAAAGAATTCTCATCTATAGTGGGAATGTAGGGCTTTGTCCCCGTCGGAGAGTCCATCTGTATCACGTCTGTCATTTTGGCTCCCTTCCGTGACATGGTGAACTGATTAGGGTCTTTTCCATCTTTTCTCAGCATATCAGGCAAAAGCCTACGCCTTGCATTGATGAACCAGTTGCAAACCTACAAAGAAGAACAAAAAAAAAAAATCATGATATTCATCCCTCAGTAGATGGGAGTTAGGCTTCAATGAGTGAGTTGACATGACATTCAAAAGAATGAGAATTCCTTGGCGTTCAGCTGTTGCTGAACAACTCATGGCAGGCTAAGCATCCTTGGAGAGGAGGTTTAGCAACAACTGTAGTGGGAAAGCTGCCCAGCCCTGCTGTAATTCTGGGATGGGAAACGCCGGAAGAATTCTCATCATCTTGGCATATGGAATTTTTTAAAACACATCCCATACACTTCTCAAAATTGTTACGCCCAAGCAAAAAGTATGCACTTGTATTCTAAGGAAAGTCAATGATCTAATAATCAGTAAGTAAATGCTTATTACAATACCAGCCCAAGATGGCTCTTCCAACAGTTATGTTACCACTCATCAATTATACATACAAACCACTATGCCATCATAAAAAAACTGATGTACAACCGTATACATAGGGTTGTCACAAAGTTAAACATACAGTGCCTGCATTGTGAGAAGTAGCTAATATAGCTGTTCAGATTACAGCGGATATTTTAAGAAGCTCTCCCATTAAAGTTTTTATCCTCTTAATATATTGTAGTCTTCATATTATATAGCACTGTGCTCATTTTGCCTCTCTACCCAGTTAATTCTTCGCTTTTCCCTGCTCTATGTAAAAACAGGAAGTTAGTTTTCCCTGCATGAATGAGCCCTCTGTTCAACTCCTGATTAGGGATGGGCAAACTGCTCAGGTTCGGGTTGCTCTGATAAAGTAAAGAGTCCTCATTATACTTACCAAGTCCATGTTATTCATTGCAGCTGTGCGGCGGCGCTGCAGCACTTCTGGGCTTCCGGGGGAATAGTCATTTGACTGGCTCCAAAAGCCAATCACGCCCAGAAGATAGGGGTTGGCCCGGAAGTGACACCGCACGCATCACATCAGGAAGAAATAACGCAGACCCAGTAAGTATATCAGGTGTATTAACTCTTTGTTTGCTTTAACAGGGCAACCTCGAACACAAACCCGGGGAAAAAACAAGCGGTTCGCCCATCCCTACTCCAGATCCAGCTGCTCCCCTCCTCCCTCTGCCACCAGGGACTTTTGCAGTGATGATTCATGCAAGAAAAACATACCTCCTGTTTCTACATAGAGCTTAGAAGTATTCAGCTAGTCTGTTTTTAACCACTGATGTCATAGCCCTAATGGAAAACAGAAGAATTAACTGGATAGTAGGGGCAAAATGAGCGATTGTAAGCACATAGTGCTAAATACTATGATGACTGCAATATATTAAGAGGATAAAAATATTGCTGTTACGCCCCTGCGACCAGGGTGGCCACAGGTAGGAACTGAAGCCAGGCAGGTGGAGACAGGTTTTACACATTACACCTTCAAAACACACACCCTCCGACAAGACCCAACCCGGAGCCCGGGTCTCTAGGCGGGCAAGGGGTGGTAGGGCCAGTCACAGTGGGTGGGACATAATCAAGGTGACAGACTGGGTACATAAGGGGAAAACCAGGAAGTAGCAGTAGTAGGCCAGAGTGAGCTGAACAGTAAAGACCAGGACAGAAGGACACTTCCCTGAAGGTTTTGGGCTCCCTGGAGGCGCAGAATCCTGGCGAGGCACAGTCCCCTGAAGAGAAAGCCCGCTCCATAGCCTGTAACCCAAGGGAAGGGGAGAGACCGGACCAGTGCAGCTGGGTCCAAGGAAACCAGCAGCGGTGACAGGACGACAGAGAAGGGACCCCCTGACGTACACCGGAGTCACATGGGTAGGAAAGGGCCTGGTGCTCCCTTGCAACAGCGGGACACTGGAAGGCTAGGCTGGGACCAGAGAGTCTGCACTTAAATGACAGAAGCTATACGCCGGATCAGAGACACACCGATGGGAAGTTCAAATTCCTAGTCTGATCTCCTAACACCGTGCAGGAGGTACAGCAACACATAGGACCCAGGCTTGCTACCCACACACAGGGGGAAGCCAAACAAGGGACCGAGTTGCCACCATACAGCACACTGGGAGGAAGAGAATTGCAGAGGAAAGCCTGAAAGGTATCAGAGAGAGAAGGGTCTCAGAAGGAAACCTGGCTGCAGATGGTTAAGTGACTGTCCGGAGTTATCTGTGTAAAGCAACTGTACTGTGTACTGTACTGAAGAACTTGCAAGTAAAACCCGGTGAACCCTGCTAAAGTCTCCCGTGTGTGATTCCCTGCATATTGAACTGTTATACTTATATTATACCCTGTCAGGAGCAGCCCAACCCGTGGCAGGCTCATCCATCCGGCTGAAGCACCATCCATCCTCCTGGCAGATGCAAGCAGCAGCAGTGGTCCCCTATTGACCACAACCTGTGGGTGGCGTCACGACAACCCCTGTAAATATTCCCCTTTACTTGTGGGCTCAGGACACGGTCCGGACCAAGACTGCCGTGATCTTCCCCGTGATACCCCGATCTGGTACCGAGTACCCCGTCCCAGTGGGCTCCACAAATGCATTAATATTTGGGTACTTTTGTTTAAAATACTTAAGAAATTACTGCTACCGCTGCCATTTTCAGCTGCTGTTGCATTAATATGTTATTCAGTAATATAGTGCCAATAATTCCACAGCACTTTACATACATCAGCAACAACAAGTGATAAACAGAACATCTGCTGCAACTTTGTACACAAATCACACCAACAAGATGGTAGAGAGGACAAAACTACAGCCCACTATGGAGATATCAAGAAAACAGCCCTCCTGTTAATGATTTCATTATTGACCTGACTCACTTCCGTGTACAGGTTAGAGATGCTATACATCATAATCCTAACATTTCTACTAAAACAAAGCGTTTACTTGTCCCTCTCTAATAACGCCGGAGGAATGTTACGTCTGAATGCTTTCATTTTTTTTCTTTTTGTAATGTTGCTCACATGTAACTTCCCATACCTTAGGCTAATGGTGGGAAGTTTAGATCTGAAACAAGATGCTGTTTGTCTTTCAGCAGAGACGGCGGTGACTCACGACTGCTGAACTTACTATGCTACCAAACATATCTTCAGTTACCTCACAACAACCTGGACGGCCTTAACCCCTGCATTGCAAGCAAAACCTCAGTTACAATATGGGGAGCAGGAAAAAAACAAAAACCGCACTCTCCATTGTGTGTAGGAGAGAGCAGATCCTCTAGCATCACTATGTACTGGACAATAATCTGCATAAAGGTGAAATCCTTCATTTCTAACAGGCCTATGGAGTTGGTGTCCATTTTGGTGGAGTCGGATTCAGGGATATTGAGTGGTTGGCTTATTGACTCCACTACGCTGATTCCTAATGGCCCTGTTACAGATTACACATTTAATTTTGCTTTTGACAGTTCATTCATGGGGTAATTAGGGACTACAAACACACAACCCCCTAATGACAGCTGTGCTGCTTTAGTGCAACATTATTTTCATGGGAACTTATTCACAGCACATCCACTTTTCACAATATACACACTCAGCACTTAAAAGCCTCCAGGTGACAGCAGAACAAGTGTTATCTGTCATGAAGAAATATAAAAGTAGGCTACAATTCACATGGGCATCTCCCCTCACCACATAATGATGAGAAACTGCCCCTTTCTCACAACTACATGTTTACTGGTCAGAGGAGGTCAAACAAGGGGATGTGATGTTTCCTGGGTAAACGACAGGAAATGAGGAATGCTAAAATCTGGATGGACTTCACATTTCAGCCACGCGGAGCTTTGGTCATTGTAATCTGCAGAACAAAAACAAGAGACGCCAACAGAAGAGACTAACCCACTTCATGTTCCCATGAAAGAAGGTAATGGACAGCAGAAAGCTACAAACAATCCAGCTGGGCCTCACATGATGGAAGCAGCTTACATTCCTCAAACATACCTGTAGTGTGGAGAGATGTGCCTGCCGAGACAGGAGGGCTTTCTCTTGTTCTGAGGGGTAGGCATTGTAGCGATGCTCGTATAACCAGTCTCGCAAAATCTGGACCGACTCTTTCGGCAAGTTTCCACGCCTCCTTCTCTTCCCTGAGCCAGCAGTGGAGGAGAGATCCAGGGGGATATCCATACCATCATCATCCTCAGTCTCACTGCCTGATAGCGGAACTAAGCCTAAGAAAAAGACAAGTCAACATTAACATGGTGTCAAATGGGAAGAGATTACAAATATATGACAGCTCCCTGCAGGTAAAATGCCAAATCGTGACATCACACGGGCCGACGCTGCATTTCATCCTCCGATCACACTGACTTCATAGCAGAATGCATCACGCCAGTATGTCCGCATCAGACAATGGCACATGGTAGTTAATAAAAGTATGTTCTCAAAACGGCATATTTTCAACATGAAGCTCAGCAGTGTGCTCGTGGCTTGGGGTTCATGCTGCATAGATTCATAGCCCTAGATCTATTTCATAATGAGGCCAGAGCTCTTTACCATTAAAATAAAACCTTCAATGACATTGCTTTGTTTATTTCAGCTATACAATGTGAGATGAGCGGTGTTTAAGGGCACCACCGTTAATCACCCACGACTGTTGGAAGTGTATTGTGTCGCAGGATGAATGTGACAGACGCTGTCTCCGACACAATGTGGAGTCTGAATGAGTGGCGGACACTAACTGTTATTATCAGGAGATGGCTGTGTACTGTAAAACACTTATACCTCTAGAACCACTGCAAACACCACAAGCCAAATGCATAAAGCTCCTTATTAGAAAGATCAATGTTTACAAACATACAATTATTCAGTTGTGTTATCATTAGCATCTTGTGCATTCAGTGCAGCAACGTTACCAAACCCCTGCATTTACCGCTTATACTTAATAGCGCTGTACTTTCCCTTTCTGAGCAACCATTATGTCATTTCATACTGACACAGACCTGACAGATGACTCAAGAATGTTGCAAAACAGAAACCTGAGGGTGTCTCACTTCACTGCGCTATCCGAATACAGCTAGGAAAATGTAGTCATTTACACAGGAGAACATTGAGTCAGGTCTGTAAGGATTTACACAAAAGGACTATGCTGTGCTAGTACAAACTGTACTAAAAAAAAACAATATATATATTTACCCTGCAGTAGTGATTAATAAAATACAATCTAAAATCAAGCCTAATAATATATCGTGTTAGAAACAGAATGCAGATTACTACAGAGAATACGCTGATTGTTTGCCAATGAAAAAAAAAGTTAAAGTGACCTCATCAAAGGTGAGAAAGCGCTTCAGAGAAGCCTGCGAAACGTTACAAACAGCAACTGGATGTGTAAACACATAAATCCAGCAACTAAAGACATCTATCCCAACAGGAAACTGGCCAGACTGAACACAAGCACTCCACTTCTTATCGGTTGTGCAAGTGTCGTTAAACCACTGGAGGAACCCTTCAGCCCCAATTGTCACTTGTGCTGGAGAAAACCTCCCATAGAGGTCTGGGTGATAGGTGCTGGATGGAAGAAAAGTTCAACAACAAGCCGGAGCTCAATACACTTTACATCACTCACACATGGTGGCTTTCAATAGTTTACATTCATCAATATATATTTACATATAAACACTGAACAGGTGTGATTTTCAGGTTAGATTGTGCCTCAGATGGGGCAAGTACCTGCTCACTTTCTTCAGAAAGATATTTATATAAATCAAGACAATGCAGTTAGTGATTGGTCTTGAAAACTTGGCTCAAAATTTAATCAACACAGTGACATTCAGAGAGACCCCATTGATCAATCATTAAAGCTTTTATAATAAAATTACGATTGGTAGCAGTGCTGGCATCCAAAGTCCACTGCTGGGGGAAAGCAGAGGAAAGGAGTAAGTAGGTGGATGGTCCTGTAGATTAGGCTCTGAATCCTCAGGGGGCCATCTACACTGCCAACACAACTAACTACAAAGAGGTCTACAATGGGCCATCTACACTGACAGTACAACCAACTACAAAGAGGTCTATAGAGGGCCATCTACACTAACAGTACAACCAACAGGTCTACAGGGGCCATCTACACTGACAGTACAACCAACTACAAAGAGGTCTATAGATGGCCATCTACACTAACAGTACAACCAACAGGTCTACAGGGAGCCATCTACACTGACAGTACAACCAACTACAAAGAGGTCTACAGGGCCATCTACACTAACAGTACAACCAACAGGTCTACAGGGGGCCATCTACACTGACAGTACAACCAACAGGTCTACACGGGGCCATCTACACTGTCAACACAACTAACTACAAAGAGGTCTACAGGGGGCCATCTACACTGACAGTACAACTAAGTACAAAGAGGTCTCTACAACAGAAACCAGAAAGATTTGTATTTTAGATATTATTGATATTGAAGTTGACACTGACAGATGTCATTACATTACAGTTCGGAGGGTGGAAGTGGTTAGAAAACAAAGCACGTGGTGACTGTGGGAACAAACAGTTATGAGATTGTGGAACTGAGTGACGTAGATGTTCACACCCCTACACATTCACTGTTTGTGTAAATGCCAAACACATACAAAGTAATCATCCGACTTCAAGGAAATCGTTTCATTTCTAAGACACCTTTTTTTTTAATCCATTTAACAGATCTGCAATAAAATGTATCTGAGGAAGAAAATAAGCTCCCTGGGACACAACAGATCTGTGTGGAGCGTCACAAGGGTCAGCCTTGTACTTGGAGGACTTTTCATAGGCAGGAATCTAAGGGACTTTCCATAAAGACTCATTTCTCAAGTTCCTCTTGAAGGAATAAAGAGGAGCTCACTAGATTCATTCACCGGCCATAAAATCCTGGTGGTTGAGGTGTCTTCACTACATGGGTCAGAAGTTGTCAGATACTGGAAGAAGTGAGGCAGCAGGACTAGCCTTTCTTCCTTACAACCATCTGAACAAAAGCTTCAAACATGTCCAAATGGCAGCAGGGGGATGGGGGGGGGGGGGAGGAGGAGGGAGCCTTTGTTTCAACTGCTTGAAAAAGTTTCAAGCATCTGCAAGCACTTTCTCACATCCTGATCTGTCAGCAGCACGCCCCCTCCCTGTCACCTGTCTCCTCTCCTCCAACGTGCCCTGTTGTCTGCACAATCCCATCACATGGCCACTAGTGTGGGGGAACCCCAAAACCCCTCAAAAAATGACACCAGAAAAGGGGCACCCCAATCATAGCATGACCGGGGGCCCCAGGCATATCCATGTCTTCACAGGGGTCCCATTTATATACAATTTGTCACGGGGGGTCCCATGAATTTTCCATGTTTTACGGGGGGTCCCATCAAAATACCTGTCGGGTCAGGGGGGTCCCTGCTATTTTACCATTCTGTCAAGGGGGTCCCAGCTATATACCTTTCCCGGTGGGGGTCCCCCCTGCTTTTTCCCATTCTGTCTTCCTATTCCCCCTGGTCTGTCCCTTTTTGGTCTCTGCCCGGGGGCTGCCCCAACCCCTGTCTGCCGCCCCCGGGGGCCCCATGTCTTTCTCCCTGTCCCGGGGGCTAAATCCTATCTTTTGCCCCAGGCGCCCCATGCCCTTCTTTTCCCTTTTTTGTTTTCTGCCCTGTCTGCTGCCCCAGCCCCCTTTTTCCCCCCATCAGTGTCACTTTGGCTCAGCACGGGCCCGGGGGAAAAAAGGGAAACTCCTCCAATTTTTGGAAAGCACAAAGGCCCCTCCCCCCTTTCCTGTCCCAAGACAACCTCCCCAAAATTTTGGGGAAATTTGGACAAGGGGATTTTCTGTGGGGGGGCGGGGAAAATGGCAGAAGGTTCCTGAAAAAGGGGATTTTTTCCCCGCCCCGGGGGGGGGGGGCTCCCCCAAACAAAACCCTTTCCCCCGGGCAGGGGGGTAAACCCGGGGGAAGCTTGTGGAAGGGGGGGAAAATCCCCGGGGGCCCTTTTGGGGCCCCCTGTCCCCCCTGCCCCCTTTTCCCCCCGCCAGGCTCCCCCCCCCTCGGCAAAAATTTCTTTGTTTCCCCCTTTCCCCCAAATTCCTTCCCTAAATCTGCTCCAAAACACTAAAATTTTTCCCCCAATCACAACAAATTTGGGGGACCCGTCCCTCCGCCGGGGGGCCCCCCCGGGCCCAAAAAGGGGGCCACACCTGCCCCCATCGGGGGTCCTGCGGGTTTTTTAACACCACACATCCACCAAAAAAAGGGGCCCCGGGGGGCCCGGGCACATGGGGGTGCCCCTCTCCTGCCCACACCCCCGGGGCCTCCCCCCCACCCCCTTTTTTTTTGCCTTTTTTTTTTCCCCGGGGGGGGGCTGCAGGGGGGGCCCTGCCCCCCATTCCCGCCTGTTTGGGGGGATGGGGGGGCCCCCTTTCCCCGCTCACTCCTCTCTCAAACTATAATGTCCCCTCTCTCTCCCCCCCCCCGTCAGACCCCGGGGGGGGAGACAAGCTCCCAAAACCCCGACCGCGCCGGCACCGGGGGGGGCTCCCCCACGGGGGCACTCCCTTACCACTCACTGCGATACTGAGACTGTCAAAAACACACAGCGCAGCAGCCACCTGTGGGGGCAGGGGGCTGTGTGTCATTGTGGGGGGTGGTCTCCGGGGGACACAGCTCACCCCCTTTAATTTAAAAGGGGGCACTAAAAATTCCCCCCCCCCCTAAAACCCCCCACCCCGGGGGGGGGCACCCCTTTTTCCCCCGGGTCCGCAGGGGGGGGTGCCCCCCCCCCCGGACAATGCTGTCGCTGAATGACCCACTGGGGCATTTTCCCCTCCACACAAGCACAGGGGGCCCAAGTTTTTGGGGTGGGGCAAAAAAGTGAAACTCGTCCAATTTTTATCTAGACCAATTTTAAAATAATTCCAGAGCAAGACATTTCCCATTCTTACCTTTTTCCTTTTTGTTCTAAAAATTGGGCGAGAAACCGGAAAATTTATTCATCGGTCCAGAGATCGCCAATAAATATGGGCCCAAAAAATTTTTTGGGTTGCACTGGGGAAAACACTCCACCACCCAAAATGGGATAGTTTTTAAAATTACACATTATCATTCGTAGCTCAAAACGGGGGGGAAAAGCACCGTAAATGATTATACATAACAGTGCTGGGGAAAAAAAATAAAGGGCCTCAAAAACCACACTGCCCAAAAAACCTGGGGTAACTAATCCCACTCTCATCCGAAAAATAAAACTTTTTTTTAAAATAAAAGGTGTCCCATACCCTTCCCGGGGTTAATAGAACAAGCCCCCCCCTCTTCCCCAAATTTTGTCCCGGGCCTCCCTTTTATTTCCCCAATTCTTCTTGGCCCCTGGGTCCATTCGCCCCACGCCCCGGGGGTTTATCCTCATTAAAGATCTCATTGGCGCAGCAAAATCATTAGACCCCCCCGAATCAACTTCATCCACCAAAAATCGGGGGGCTCATCCCCCTCAAGTTTCGCCCTTTTCTTTAAATTTTGGGACCCCCACAAACGTAAAAGGGGGTGGGGAAAGTCAGAGTCAAACATAAACAACAACGACCTGCGACTAGGCCTTATTTTTGGGGCCCACGAAGAAGAGAATATCATTTGGGGGGGTGGGGGGGCGGGAAAGCAAAGTATTTTTTTTTTGGGGAAAAGGTTTTTGGGTTTTAAAAAAGGGGAGCGGACACAAAATTGGAAAGGGGTTTTAGAATCATTGGTGTTTTTTTTAGGGGGAAAGGGTAAGGGTAAAAAAAAATTTGTCATCAAAATTTAGGGGGGCCCCCCATCATCAAGAACACAGGTGCCCCCCCTGCGCAAAAATTAGGGATTTTGGGGCAACACCCTGGTAGCGGTTAACTAAGTTCCGCACTTTTTTCCCCACGCCGTAAAACCTTTTTAAACCTACTCCCTGGCTCCATTTAACCCCAAGACTGCAGCATTAGAATCTTTTTCTCGGGGGGTTTCTGATTGGCACCCCCAGGATCGTGTTTTCGGGCATCATTGGGTTTTTTTTTGGGGGGAAAAATTTTTTGGGGTTTTTTTTAAAAAAAAAAATGATTTGTCCATGAAATATTTTTAAATTTAATAATAAGTGTTTTTATTAACTTTTTACTCACAGAATTAAAAAATGTTCTCTATAAAACGTTTTTAAAATCCCTTAATGACAAGGCCCAATACCAGCTGCCCTTAAAACATCTACCCCCCTTATTAATCCTAAAGGGCCCCCCAAAAATTTCCTAAAGGGCAGGAATTATGCATCTAATAATGCCCCCCCCAATTGCGGGGGGGCTGTGGGCTGCTAGTCTTTTCCCCGGGGGGCCCCACCCCCGGGGGGCTTCCCCAATCGAAAATACAAACCCCAAAAATTTTTTTTTTTCCTCAGGGAAAAAAAAAGGGGGGAACCCCAAAAATTTTTAATTTTTTACTTAAACAATAAAAAAAAAAATTTTGGACCCTCTGTATTTTTTTGTTCCACCAATAAAGGGGGCAGGGGGGTGAGTCCATGGGGGGGCCCTTTTTTCGGGAAAATAAAAAAATACAAAAAGCTCTTTTTTTTTTCAATCATTATTTTTACACACTGGGGGGGGCGGTTCCCCAATCACAGTTTCGGCACAGAACTCGCTTTTTTTTGGCTGTTCCCTTTTATACTAAATCAGAAGTTTGGGGGGCCCGGGGAATTGCAAGCCCTATTCATAAAAAAACCCCCAACTTTTTTTTTTTTTTTAAAAGCTGAAGGGGGACATAAAACACATCTAAGGGGAAGTCGTGGGGGGTCGTCCCAACAATAGAAAGGGGGTACGGCCCTACAAATTTACTTTTTCTGTTAAACCTATTTTTTTGTAACATAACTCTATAAAAAAAAACATAAAAAAACCCTGCAAAAGGGAAAGTCCCCCCGCAGTTTACTCCAATGCACACTTTAAAAGGGGGGGGTTTTTTTTTTTTCTCATATTGGGTCCCCCAAAACCAATAAATTTTAAATGGGGGGAAAAAAATGTAAAGGCCACTCACACGCTTCAAAAATTTTGAACGATATCGCTTAAGCACCCAAATTTTTAATCCCCTTGAGCGATATCTTTTGTTTCGTTGCTGAAACCGAGCATTTTTCATAAAAAAAATTGTTTTTTTTGGGGTTTAAAATTTTGGGTGAGCAGGATTTAAAAACCCGTGGGTTTCACCCGTTCAAAACCCCTGCAAAACCCCCCCTTTTCTGTTTTGGGGCCCCCCCTTTCTCAAACGATCAAATTCTCTTTTTTTCCCTTTTCCCAATGTTTAATTGCGTCTTTGAGGGGGCGCACGACCCTGGCGCTTCCCAAATTTAACATCGTTAACGGGGATTTTATGCTTGTCCCCCAAAACCAAAGAACAATAAATTGTTCTAGGATCGATCACTTTTTTTTGGGGGCCTATATTTTTAGATTGAAAGGTGTGAGGGGGCCTTTATCTCTTCCCAGGGGGCTTGGTAAAACTTTTTTGATATTTTTTTACATCCTTTTAAAGTTAAAGGGGAAATTTTAACTTCTTGTCCCTCTCTGCTTTTTTTTCCCCTTTAAAAAGACCTCAGACTTTTTTCAGACTTTTTTTCAATTTCTTTTGAATAACTTTTTTAAAAATTTTTCCACCTAACTGTCCCCCTCTCTTTTTTAATACCCCCCCCGGGCCCCCTTGGTAGCTTTTTCCAAAAAACCCCCCACCCCTGTCCCCCCAAAAGGGGGGCCCTTAACGTTATAAAATGTTTTTGAACTTCAAAATGGCCCCATCTAGGAGACTGGGGGGGCAGGCCCGTGCCCCAAATTTCCCCACCTCCCCTGCCCCTAGAACGCCCCGCTGGCGTCCTCGCTCCGGGTTTTTAAAGTTCCTTTTTGTATGTCCCGCCCTCTGCGGGTTTAAAGCCCCCAATGTCTTTTTTGGGCCGGGGTTTTTTTGGGGCCAAAACACTTTTTGGGCCCCCTGCATGGGGGTCCAAAACACCCGATCCCCCAAAAGATTTGGGCTAACCGGGGTTGGGGCCCCGGGGGCATCCAAGGGGGTATAAGCCGGGGGCCAAAAAAAGGGGTTTTGGGCCCCCAATGCCGGGCCCGTCGTGATTACGCCCACCCAAAACCCATTATGACCCTTTTGGGCCCCCGGGGGGGTTTTCAGCTGCAAAGGGGGGGGGAATACAAAAGAAGGGGGGCAAACCCAAAAACGAGGAAGCAAGGGGGGATGCTGGGCATTTTCGGGGGAAGGGGGAAAAATTTTGCCCCGGGCCCGCCTATCCATCTCCTAGATAACACCATATGTAAGTTCAAATATTTTTCATAATAATTATGGGGGCCCCTTTTTTTCCCCGGGCGGGGGGCAAGGGAAAATTTTCCAATTTGGGGAAAAGTGATAGGAAAAAAGGGGGGGGGAAACGACCTCACGGGTTTCCCCCTTTTAAAACATAAAAAACTCATAAAACCACATCTTTTTTAATGCTTTCCGCGCCAAACCATACATAACATGTAATTCACAACTATGTGTACTAAAATTTTTTAAAAAAAAACATAGTAAAAAAAACAAACCTTTTTTAATTTTAAAACATAAAAACCCAAAAAAAGGGGCAAAACTCCCCCAGTTCCAAAAAAATGAAAAAAAACCCTGTTAAAGGGAAAACCCGTTAGCTCATTCTATCCCCCCTTGCTACACACCCCCCTGCACCTTGTGGGGCTGTCCCAAACCCCAAACCTTTTCTTTAAAAAATTTCCCTAACATTTTGGTTTAAAAATTTCTTATTCCTTAAAGGGAGTTTCCCCCCGGGGGCTGGAAAAGGGGGGCCCCGGGGGCCTTTTTCCCCCCTTCGCCCGGTTCAGAACCGGGCCCCCCGGGGCATTTTCCCCGTCTCTGACCTTTTCTATTTAAAAATTTCCCGCCCCCTTTTACTATGATGCCTGACTGGAACTCATAATTTGGGCCCGGGGGCTTTGGGGGGCTGATCACAGGGCCCGGGGTCCACCCACTTAGGAAAAAAAACCCCCAGGGGGCAGCACGGGTTTACCCACATAAAAGTTTTTACTGTTGAATTTTTTTTTTTTCTTTTTTTTGACACATTTGTTTTTTGTTTCATTTTTTGGGGGATTTTTTTCATTTTTTAAAAAAATTTTGAATTTAAGGCCCTTCACACGTGGGGGTTTGAAAGGGGGTTTTTTCTCAATTTACCAAAAAAAGGGGGGTAATTAAAACAAAGTGGTGAAAATTTTTTTTTTAGGGACTGAAACATTCATATTTGATGATTTTTTACCCCAAAATTTTTAGACAAAAAACCCCGTGGAGCATTTAAGGGGAAAAACAATAAAACCCTGACCACTTTGGATTTATCCCCCCCACTCCTGGTTTTGGTACAAAAAACCCGGGGGAAAAAAAAACCCTCAAAAACTGAAATGTGCATTGGCCTTAAACTTTTCCCCCGATTCCCACTCCCCTTTTTTTCTAAAATTTTTTTTTAAAAAAAACCCCAAATCTTTAGCCTAACAAAATCACACATTAATATTTGATTTTTTTTACCCGGTTTGGGGCCAAAAACCCCCCATTTGGGAAAAGATTAAAAAAAGAAGTGGGGAGGTTTTCCCATTAGGCTTTCCTCGGGTTTTTTCCCTCCTGGGGTTTTTTTACAGATCCGAGGTAAAAAACCCTCAAATATGAATTGGGGGGGCCCAAGGGGCCCAAAGGGGGGTTTTTTTAAAAGTTTTTTCCCGGGTCAGGTTTTTTTTTACTGTGTCCAAAACCCGGGGAGGGGAACCCGGGGAAGGGGGGTGGGAGAGGAAAAAAAAAAGTTGAAAAATTTTCACCTTTTCCAGTTTTTTGGGGGCCACAAACCTGAGGGAAAAAAATGCATGTGAAACCCGGGGCCCCCCGGTGGTGTATACCTGGAAATTTCCCAACCATATCCCTTTAAAAAACACAGATTTTTTGGGTTTTTAAAAAAAAATTGTTTGGGGGGGCCTTTTTTTCATCGGGGAAAAATTTTGGGGGCCCCGGGAGGGGGAAAGGGAAACGGCGCCCCCCCCCCCCCAAAAATGTCGGAAAAAAAAATTTTCAGCAACTTTTTAAGTAAATTTAATTTTTAAGGGGGAACCCAAAAAAAAGTCCAACCCAAAAACAAGAACATTGATATTTTTTCATTTGACCCCAAAGGGGGGAAAGGGGTTTATATGTTTGTAAAGTCTTATTTTTTGTGTAATATAAATGCAAAAAAAATTATTCTTAATTTTAGTCACAATCCAGGATTTTGGGCCATTTCGAGGGGGGGACCTCTATTTCCAAATTGCTCTTGCCCCGCTGTTTCCCTTTTAACTGCAGTCGGGGGGCAAGAACCCCTTTAAATGGGGGAAAAAGGGAAAAATGGATTGTATAGCATAAACCCTCCCCCCTTTTTAAATTGGAGGGGTTTTGACGGGCCAAAAAAACCCCCCATACCCCCCCCGCAGACATTTTAAAGGGTTACTACCCTATATTTTCGTGTATAACCCCCCCGTATAAACCAACCCCCCTACTTTTCCCCCAAAAAACCGGGGGGAAAACCCATTGACTTTTATAAGCCGAGGGGGGCCCCCCACAGGTATACAGCCCCCCGCAAAAATGGGAACACCCTCCCCAGTGGTATTACAGACCCCAGTGGTAATACGCACCCCATGTAATACCACCCCAGGGGGTTATACACACCCCCCGGGGGGTTTCAGCAGCCCCCCGGGGTTTTTAAAAAACCCCCCCAATAAAAACCCCGGGTTATACAGCACTCCCGGGGTTTTTCAGCAGCCCCATGGTAATACAGGCCCGCATAATTTGCAGCCCCCCCGGGGGATACAGGGGCCCCAAAGGGATATACAGGCCCAGTGGGGGGTAAAACGGGGCCCCCCGGGGGGAAAAAGGGGGCCCCCCGGTGTTTTACAGGGATGGGGGAAAAACAGGGGCCCCCCCCGGGTTTTAAAAAGGGCCCCCCGGTGGTATAAAACCCCCCGGGGGGTTTTACGGGGCCCGTTGGGGGATAAGGGGGGTGGTGGGTACAGGGGCCCCGTGGGGGGGTTTTAAAAGGGGGGCCTATGCGGGGGGCCGGGGGGGGGGGGGCCCCCTTTGGGACACTCCCGCGGCCGCCGTCACCCTCACTTTAAGGCTTTTTTACACTGCTTTTTTTTGGGGGCCCTTTTGTCCTTGTAAAAAGGACAGCCACGATTTAGATTTTTGGCCCCCTTTATCCTATCCGGATCCAAAGGGTTTTTTGGGCCCTTTTTCATCCATTTTTTTCGGGTCCGATTCTGGCTATTTTTTTTCTTTCCCCCAAAACGGTGCTGCGGTTTTTTGGGGGCCCGGGGGGAAAACGGGGGAATTGGGGGCCCCCCGACCCTGCCAAATAAGGTCTTTCACACTGCGTTTTTGTCTGTCCAGGGGGGAGACTTTTTGCAGTCCCCCCCGGACCCGAACTGATCCAAAATATGACTGCAAACGGGCCAAAAAACAAACCGATCCGATGTTTTGCCCGCATCATTTGGGGGCCCCCCCGCTCCCCCTTTTCCAAACCCCCCCCCCCCCTGTCACCCTTTTTTCCCTCTGCTCCCCCCGCTCCCCTTTTCCCCCCTTTTTTCCCCCCTTTGCCCCCTTTTTCCCCCCCCCTTTTGCAACCCCCTTTTTTCCCCCTTTTTTCCCCCCCTTTTTTCCCCCCCTTTTCCCCCCTTTTTTCCCCCCCCTTTTCACCCCCTTTCAGCCCCCCT
The DNA here is from genome assembly GCA_033576535.1 of Allobates femoralis. Taxonomy (NCBI): domain Eukaryota; kingdom Metazoa; phylum Chordata; class Amphibia; order Anura; family Aromobatidae; genus Allobates; species Allobates femoralis. The sequence continues at coordinate 158,754,954 of JARQOC010000005.1, read as the reverse complement.
TTGCACCCCTTTCCCCCCCCTCTTTGACCCCCCCTTTTTCCCCCTTTTTTCCCCCCTCTTTTTTCCCCTTCTTTGCAGAGCTTAAAAAATAAAAAAATCTTATTCCCCCCTTCCACACCCCCTGTTTCCCCTTTTTCTTTTCAAAAGCACGGGGCCGGGGTGAGCCAGTCCATGACCTTACCGGGGGAAACCGGGGCATGTAGGGGACTGTGATCACCCAAATTTTTTGGAAGCACAAGGGGGGGGGCACCGGGTCGGGAGGGGGGAGGATAATTTTTTTTTTTTATTTTTAACCCTTTTTTTTTACGGGGTTATCACTTCTGAAATGTAGAATTTTCATTTCAGAAGTGTTTTTTTGGACAGATTTTTTGTGTAGGGCATGCTCATAACAAATGGGGGCCGGGAAGACATCACTTTTTCCCCGGGGGCCGCCCCCCCGGGGCCCTTTTCGGGCCCCCGGGAAAAATGCGGGGCAAATCCCCCCCCCTCCCCTTGCCCCCCCCGGGGGCCCAAAGACGGGCCCCCCGGGGGGGGAAAGGGGCCCCTTTGGGAAAAAAACCCCCCGCAAATGGGCCCCCGGAAATCGCCTGGGGCCCCCCACTATCTGGGGGGGCCCTGCTTGTTTAAAACCCCAATTTATGGGGAAAAAATATTTTGGGGTCTCTCAAAATTTGAGTTTTTGACCTCAAATCTATCGTTCACCCCCCCCAAATTAAACCCCTTCGGGCGCATCATCGTTCAGTGTACAGTTTTTTGAACAAATGGGTCAAAAGCTCCTATTTCCTGCCCTTAAATAAATCGTTCCCCTCCTTCGCTCCTATTTAACTGTCATTGCTTTATCGTTAAAGTATCCTTGTTTTTGACAGCGCACTAACGATTCAAACCCATCACGGGATCGCTAACTATTTAGCGGGGGAAAACCATAAGGCCCCCATGCACACTCTGGTATTTTAAGGTTTTTTTCCCCCCGAATTTGTAACAAAAAAGGGGGGGGAAATCAGGAAAATCTAAAAAAAACACTGCAAACCCCCTTTATTTAATTATCCCCTCCCGGGGGGGTACAAAAAAGAGGGGGAAAAATCATCAAATATCAAGTTGCATGTGGGGTAAGGCCGTTTTAATTGCGATTTTTTAGCGCTTTTTTGCACCGCTTTTGCCGCGATTTTTTGGGGGGGCCAAAAAAAAAACAAAAAAAATTGGGGGTTTTTTACACCGCAAATTTTTTTCCCTTAACTCAGGGGGTTACAGAGGGGAAGGGGAAAAACCCGGGCCTCCCCCCTCTGTTTCATATGTGACCCCCCCAAATTGATTTTTTATGTATTAATATTCCGGGGAAATCTAAATTAAATAAACCCAAAAGTGTTAAAAAAAAAAAAAAATCAAATACTTTCCCTCCAGCGGTGTTCGAGATTTCCGGGGGAAGAAAGGAAAACCAAAAAAAGGGCATTGCCCCCGTCAATGAGTCACGGGGGTGATTGGGGTCGCTCATGTCACAAAAACTGTACGGCCCTCAGCCCGGGGAAAAACACTCTACATCACAATCCCACGGCAGTACCCCGCCTGCTCCCAACTTTAACACCCGGGGGGGGGAAATTTTTTTTTTTTTAATTTTTTTAAAACAAATTTTTTTTTTTTAACTTTATTTTCGCATGTAAAATTAATACATGTGAAATTTTAAAGGGGAAAGGGCACACAGTCACGGAGGGGAGGAGGAAAAACCCGGAAATTTTTTCCCCCCCTCTGGACATCAGATGCGCACGCCGGCCCCCAAGGGGAAAAAAACGGGGTGCTCGTAAAAATTTTACATGTTTAATTTTTTTTTGCCTTGCTTTTTCCCATAAAACGCGCATATTTTTCCACTTCTATATGGGGGAAAAAAAATTTTTCCCCCCACTTTTTTCCCGACAAACGGGGGATTTTGGGGGTTTTTAAAAGGGGCGCCCCAAAAAAAAACCCCCAAAATCGAAAAAATTTTAATTAAACCCTTTTTGGGGGCCGGGGGCACCTTTCGGGGGGTTTGGGGTTTGGGCTGTCCCATTAAACAGACAGCTATTTTCCATCCTTTTTTCCCTCTGCCGGGGGGGTCCAGGGAATTCGGATTTTTCCCCCCCACTTTTTTTTTGGGGGGGAAAAAACTGCCCAAATCGTACCTCCCGG
>JARQOC010000005.1:158693324-158752697 GCA_033576535.1 Allobates femoralis | reverse complement strand
GCACATGATCCAAGCCACACCACATCCTCTGTAAAACATGGTGGAGGCAGCGTGATGGCATGGGCATGCATGGCTTTCAATGGCACTGGGTCACTTGTGTTTATTGATGACATAACAGCAGACAAGAGTAGCCGGATGAATTCTGAAGTGTACCGGGATATACTTTCAGCCCAGATTCAGCCAAATGCTGCAAAGTTGATTGGACGGCGCTTCATAGTACAGATGGACAATGACCCCAAGCATACAGCCAAAGCTACCCAGGAGTTCATGAGTGCAAAAAAGTGGAACATTCTGCAATGGCCAAGTCAATCACCAGATCTTAACCCAATTGAGCATGCATTTCACTTGCTGAAATCCAGACTTAAGACGGAAAGACCCACAAACAAGCAAGACCTGAAGGCTGCGGCTGTAAAGGCCTGGCAAAGCATTAAGAAGGAGGAAACCCAGCGTTTGGTGATGTCCATGGGTTCCAGACTTAAGGCAGTGATTGCCTCCAAAGGATTCGCAACAAAATATTGAAAAAAATATATTTTGTTTGGGTTATGTTTATTTGTCCAATTACTTTTGACCTCCTAAAATGTGGAGTGTTTGTAAAGAAATGTGTACAATTCCTACATTTTCTATCAGATATTTTTGTTCAACTCTTCAAATTAAACGTTACAATCTGCACTTGAATTCTGTTGTAGAGGTTTCATTTCAAATCCAATGTGGTGGCATGCAGAGCCCAACTCGCGAAAATTGTGTCACTGTCCAAATATTTCTGGCCCTAACTGTATATAAAACACATCATTTATCCATATAGTTGTGCTCATGTCACCAAGGCATGAACTACATTATAACAAATACAATTATATCATAGTTAAGCGGTATCTGTGGGACGCAGATCCACATAAAGGATCATTTTATATTTGATAGTAGTCAGTCCATCATCATATTTCTGAACCATCCAAATTGGCAAATTATCTAATGGTTTCCATGATTACTTCAGTCGCTATATATGACTCCATACATAATGGTCATCAGTTCTCCTTAGAAAAACTAAAAATACACAATAATTAAAAACACATATGGTCGGGACACACACAGCTCCTATATTGCGTTTATAGAAAGAAGCAGCCCATAACACAGCAGAACTATGTCCTATTTAGGAATGGGACATAACTCAATTTTTCATTAAGTCCCCTTGGGACCATAGTATCAAGTTCGACTATCCACCTGCACTCTAATTGTGCAAGTGACTTAGCCAAATCACCTCCCCGAATGCCCGCCTGCACTTTGTCAATTCCCTTCACTATTAGTCCTTTTGGATTACAGTCATGGAAGAATCTAAAGTGTCTAGGTATAGTTTTTAAAGTTGAAGTATCTATGACATCGGCAGCATTCTCAATGTCACGCACGTATTCATTTACCCTCACATGCAACTGCAATATATGTCTTTCCACAGGGGCAAGTCGCGTGGTAGACCACGTGAGTCGTGCTACAGGTAATATACTTTTCAATTTTGTGTACCTTTTGTATACTTGAGGAACAAAATTCTTTCGCTCTCCTTATATTTCCCTGAGTGCAACTCAAACAATCTCCGGAAGGATAACAACCCACCAAAGGATTTCTGGGATGTTCACCAAAAAAAATTTGTTTTATTCGGAGTATAATGGCTGCTACTCAGAATTTCACGCAGATTTTTTCCTCTTCTAGATGTCAGCATTGGTTTAGTCGGTAAATTTCTTTCTAAAATTGGATCTGTCATCAAGACAGACCAATGCTTACACAAAATCGACCTGATGTTAGACCATTGAGAATTGAAGGTTGTGATATATCTAATGGTGCCCGTATCAGGAGCCCTGGTTTTAGGTGCAAATAGCAACTGTTCCCTGCTTGTCTTTTTGGCCCTCAAATATCCCTGTTTCACGCTTCTATTGCTAAAGCCTCTGGAAGCGAACCTTTGTTGCAGATCCCTCGCCTGTCTTTCAAATTTCTCGTCGTTGGAGCATATGCGACGCATTCTCAAAAATTGACCGACTGGGATGGCTTTAATTGTACTTTTATCATGTGCTGATGTCGCATGGAGGAGGGAATTTACGGCCGTAGTTTTTCGATGGACATCTGTTTCAATTACACCATCATTCCTCACCTCCAATGTGACATCCAAAAATGTCATATATTTTTTGTGCGTCTGATAACTTAGTTTGATGTTCAAATTATTTTGATTGAGGACATTCATAAACATATCCAACTCAGATCTTGACCCCTGCCAAATAAACAGCAGGTCATCAATGTAACGAAACCAACATGGTATATTTTCAATACCCACAACGTCTCCAGATTGGAACAACGACCGCTCCCAATTGCCCAAAAATAAATTTGCATAACAGGGGGCACAAGCCGCCCCCATTGCTGTACCTCGTCTTTGCATATAGACGCGGTCGTTGAACACGAAGACGTTGTGGGTAAGAATGAACTCGAGTAACTCAATAATCAGGTTGCACAAATTGTCATCCCAGTCGGTCATCTTCAAAAATACGCGCACAGCCTCCACTCCATCCCCATGTGTGATACATGTGTATAAGGATTCTACATCGGCTGTGACCAGCCACATGTTTTCTGATAGTACCATTCCTTCAAGTTTGGTCAAAATGTCAGATGTATCACGTACATAAGAAGGGAGTGTAACGACGAGTTTCCTGAGATAAAAATCAATAAACCTACAGGTAGGCTCGCATAAACCACCTATGCCTGAAACGATGGGGCGTCCTGGGGGACTGTTTAGATCTTTATGAACTTTTGGTATTAGATAAAAGGTCGGAATTTTAGGATCTTCTACCAACAGTCCCTCCAGTATCTTTTTTGAAATTACCCCATCGTTGAAAGCACGTTGTACTATTTCCAGAAGCTCAACAATATGTTTAGCAACAGGGGTATACAACATTTTCATGTACGTATCTTTATTATTCAGTTGTTTATAGGCCTCTTTTTCATACAAGACTTTTGGCCAGATCACCACATTCCCTCCCTTGTCAGCATTTCTGATCACCACGTCATCAAGATCTTTTAACTCTTTTAATGCCCTATGTTGTGTAGATGTTAAATTGTCACAACCTCCAAACTTGGACAGTTTTTTGAGGTCCTCAGTGACCAATTTATTAAATATCTCCACTTGTGGGCATGTCGACAAGGGAGGGAATGTGGTTGATCTGGGAACCACATTAGATGGGAACATACCTGGTGGTATTGGTATATCATCACTCAGGTCCTCAAGATCCACCAGGGTATCCTTTTCAAGCACCATGAGATCCATCTCAGTATCAGCCGATCTGTCATGTAACCTCCGTAAAATTATTTTACGAGTAAACAGTTTTTAGGGACAAAATTTAAACCTAATTGCAAGACTTCAATTTGGGCATCAGAGAGGGAATGAGTTGACAGGTTAATTACCTCCAATTGGTTGGCTTTCCTTTTACTGTTTGGTGGATTTATTGGGGAATTATTTTTCCTTTTTGCATTCTGTTTTTGTGTTGTTCTGTCTTTCCTTTATTGGCCCCATTTTCTGACCCATCTGTTGATACTACTGAGACCAGAAAGCCTTTGCAGCTTCAAGCGAGAGCACTGCCCTCTCTCCGCCACTCCGGGATGCCAACTGTATGTTAAGAAATACCATATGCAAATTAATGGCCGTAGATTTATTGGGCATAAATCCCGTTTGATCCTCTCCCACTACCTGATTGATTACTGTTATCAGCCTGGTAGCCAAGACTTTCGCCAAAATCTTTACATCGGTAGATAGCAAAGAAATAGGCCTGTACGACTCAGGCTGTAGAGGATCCTTCCCTGGTTTAGGTAAAAGGACCACCACCGCCTCCCTCATCGATTCAGGTAGAACCCCCTCACACAGAGCCCCCTCAAACACCTCCTTCAATCTAGGTATTAACACATCCCCATATTCCTTATAAATTTCAATTGGGACACCATAAGACCCAGGAGCTTTATTATTCTGAAAGTCCTTTGCCGCAATCCACATTTCCTCTGCTGTAATAGGAGCCTCCAATTGTAGTCTCTGGACCTCCGTCAGCCTAGGCAGCCGCATGTCACGGATATACCGCTCCAACTCCGCAGAAGATTTTGCTAGCCTGGAGGAATACAGCCGTTGATAAAAGTGAAAAAACACCTTTGCAATCTCTCCAGTGTCCGTGACCAATAATCCATTACCGTCCCAGACAGCTGAGATCAGCGGAGCCCCAGTCTGGGCTTTAGCAACCGTAGCCAACAGGTGTCCAGCACCCTCACCCTCAGCATAAAATTGCTGCTTTAAGAAAAAAAGTTTATTCTCAGCCTGTTGTAACACAAATTGGTTTAATTTAGATTGGGCATTTACCCATTTTAGCTTGTTGTTGGCAGTCGGTGACCCCACAAAGGCGTGTTCCAGAGTATCCACCTCAATCTGTAAGTATTGCATATGACCTCTAGTTTTAGATTTAATCCTGGATATTTCTTTTATTAGGACTCCACGCAATACCGCCTTCATGGCATCCCAAACCACAGACAGAGATACCGATCCCACATTTTTACAAAAGAACTCCTCCAGAACAGAGGGAATGGAAACATTGTTGTCAAATACTGCTTGCCAGAATGGATTGAACCTCCACCCACCCCTATGACATATAGCACCCTGGTCCACGTTTATAACCACCTTAAGAGGGGAGTGGTCTGAAATCAATCTGGTACAATATTCAGTCCCAATTATCAATGGCACTATTTCACTATTCCCTAAGACGTCTCTTGTATAGTTCCCCCTCCCAGCTCACCCCGATACTTATCCAAGCCGGCATTCAGGTACATATTAAAATCCCCAATTGCCAACAAGGGTATGTTAGCATACTCCGTAATAATGGGAATTATAGGTTGTAGTTTACTCACAGCAAATGGTGGGGGAATATATAGAGCGATCATGCACATTCGCAACCCAGCCACTCTGCATACCAGACATACATATCTACCCTCCCCGTCAGTGATCACCCTTTCCGTAGTAAAAGGGAGAGACGGGTGCACTAAGATACTCACTCCCCTCGAATATGTGCTGTGCGTGGAATGAAATGCAGGCCCCCTCCACAATTTAGTAAGAGAGGCTGCCGCCTCCGCATTACAGTGCGTTTCCTGTATACACGCAAGATTTTGATGCGTTTTTAAATATTTAAGTATTGCAAATCTCTTTTTAGGATCTCCCATGCCTCTGACATTCCAAGACATAATATTAAGTTGTCTAGCCATATTCAGAAATATAACATTTTACAGACAAAACCGGATATCTTAAGTAACAATCAATACCTTTGAGTTTATCGTCCACCGATACGTGAAAAGGTTCCCCCACAACACTCATAACAAACCCACCCCCTCCCACCCCTCCCCAAACTAGTAACATTCTCGTAACGTTGTTCATCACTATTCCCATGTACCTTAGTTTAACTCTCGTGTGGGCCTTTGACAAAAGAATTATGCCCACAGCGAGTAAGAAAGAAGGAATAAATAGAAGTCAGAAAAAGAAAGATAACAGACAACAGAAAGAATAAAAAGAGATAGACAGATTGGAGAACAAAGTCTCGCACACTGCAAGGGGGATAAAACTTAAGTAGCTCACAGTTAGCCCCGTGACAGCCCCTCTCCATACAGTCAACCCAAAAAATATATCGGCTTGCCCGAGATATATATATATATGAAAGAGAGATAAACAAATCTCATACTAAATACAGTCCAGGATAAGATATACTTATAAAATCCAACATTGTACATCAGACCCACTTATTCTCAAAACCAGTAGGCCTAATCTTTATCAACCATTGTTAGAAAAACAAAAAACAGTCATCCATTGCGGATTTGTCTCTCTTTTAAGTCCAGCCATTTAGACGCTTCCTTGGCCAAATCAAAGAAGTGAGTTCCACCAAGCGCCTCCACTCGCAGCCGGGCCGGAAACAGCATAGAATATTGCACTTTCAGCGCTCTCAAGCGACGTTTAACCTCCTGAAATTGAGCGCGTTTTCTACGGACCTCCACAGAGAAGTCCGTGTATAAAGACACTCTTGCCCCCTCTATACGGAGATCTTCGGCCGTCCATGCCAGATATAGGATTTTGTTCCGGTCTCTAAAGTGGAGCATTTTAATCAGGATCGGGCGAGCTTGGTCTCCCAGCTGCGGCGGCCTGGCAGGCACTCTGTGAGCTCTCTCAATAGCGAACATTCTAGAAAACTTATCCTGGCCAAAAGTTTTCAGCAGCCACGCTTCAAAATATTCCACTGCATCTCTACCTTCCGCCCTCTCTGGAACTCCTACAATGCGCACATTATTTCTACGTAGGCGGTTTTCTATATCGTCCGTTTTATTGTGCAAATATGTAATAGAGTCACCAGCAGCTTTAAACTTTTTGACCAAGGGAGCCACAGTGTCCTCCAGTTCCCCCACTCTCTCTTCAGCCGCAGACATACGTTCTCTCACTTTCTGCATATCATGACGAATGGTGGATATCTCCATCTTTAAGGATCCAACCAACTTTACTTGTGACAAAAAACATATACACCAAAAATGCATAAAAAACTCATACAAAAATGCAAGTAAACAAACACTGATTGTGGGAACGTACCCTCAAGCATTTAGACAAATGAGTTTTTATGTTTTACATTAAACTTTAGTCTTTTGCTAAATTGTACGAAAGTGCTGGATACTATATTTACAATGTGCAATGTTTACAACGGGTTTATTCTTTCAATGTGTCCATATACTTTATTTGTCCTTTTCTTTCTTAAAATACTTTTGAAAAACTATCAGCTAGAACAAGAATTCCATATTCTTTAAAATAATTTATTTTTTTTTAGCAATTTTTTTCAGAGAACATTTTTCTGCTCATTTTGTCAGACATCTTTGCTCTTCAGTGACAAATATCACATACTAGAATGTTAAAAAAAGCCTATCTGGAAGTGAAATATTTCCTATTAATGCTTGCAAAGATTTAAAAGCAAAATCATATTAATGGAATAATGAGCAAAGATATTTCAGGCTCTCTCAGGGCTGTGTCTGGAAAACCTGCAACCTATGCAACTCTGCCAGTTTAAGTTGATAGGTGACTTGTCAACGACTGTAAGAACTATAAAAGATATATTACGTGTCATATTCATATCTCTGTAACAGGTTATTTCCAAAAAATATATATGAAAAGACAATTTTAAAGTTTGTTCAACTTTAATTAATTTTAAGTCGAGCAGAAATCAGTAAGATGTTTTGTACTGTGTGCATATCAACAATGATCTTTTTATAAAGCTATTCATTAGTTAGTATAATTTAAATATGGTTCTATTTTTTTCTTTATTCTTACCAATGTTTGACATAAGTCAGTTCGTAAGAATCTCTTGGAATTCCATTACATACCTAGTTAACCTCTTCACCACTAATTACGTGTACTTAAATCACTGGTTGTGTCCCTGATTTTTAAGGGACTCATATGCCGAGTCTGTGTCTTTCCCTGCACATGTCAGCTGATCTAATGAGCCGACATCTGCAGCTAACAAGTGTGGGTGGATTGGAGAGCGCCTGCATCTGTTAACTACCGTATATACTCGTGTATAAGCCGACCCATGTATAAGCCAACCCCCCTACTTTTGCCCCCAAAAACTGGGAAAACTTATTGACTCGCGTATAAGCCGAGGGTGGACTCCAGGCACAGGTTTACAGCTCCTGCCACAGGGTATACAGGCCCTCAGGCACAGGGTATACAGGCCCCCAGGCACAGGGTATACAGGCCCCCAGGCACAGGGGTATACAGGCCCCCAGGCACAGGGGTATACAGGCCCCCAGGCACAGGGGTATACAGGCCCCCAGGCACAGGGGTATACAGGCCCCCAGGCACAGGGGTATACAGGCCAACAGGCACAGGGGTATACAGGCCCCCAGCCACAGGGGTATACAGGCCCCCAGCCACAGGGGTATACAGGCCCCCAGGCACAGGGGTATACAGGCCCCCAGCCACAGGGGTATACAGGCCCCCAGCCACAGGGGTATACAGGCCCCCAGCCACAGGGGTATACAGGCCCCCAGCCACAGGGGTATAAAGGCCCCCAGGCACAGGGGTATACAGGCCCCCAGCCACAGGGGTATACAGGCCCCCAGCCACAGGGGTATACAGGCCCCAGCCACAGGGGTATACAGGCCCCCAGCCACAGGGTATGGCGCCCCCCCCTCCATGCTGCCGCTGCTCAGTGTACAATAAATAGTGTTATTATCTCTCACCGGCCCGGTCTCAGTGCATCCTCCCTCCTCCCTGCGAGGCTGCGTGTCATGTGACCGGCCGGTGACGTCATCGCTGTGAGCCCCCGGTCACATGACACGCAGGGAGGAGGGAGGATGAGACCGGGCCGGTGAGAGATAATAACACTGTATTTATTGTACACTGAGCAGCGGCAGCATGGAGGGGGGGGGGAGGGCGCCATACTGTGAGGGGGGCTCCATATTGTGAGGGGGGGCTGTAAAGCGATATGCACTGCTCCCCCCGCGGATGGGCGGGGGATGCAGTGCATATCATGAATAAGTTATGAGCGGCTCCACGTCACGAGCCGCTCATATTGCCGCCTTCCCCCCACCTCCTCCAGCCTCCTCCTGCCTCCTCCTGCTCCCACTTCACAGAAAAGTATATGACTCGTGTATAAGCCAAGGGGGGGACTTTTCAGCCCAATTTTTGGGCTGAAAAAGTCGGCTTATACACGAGTATATACGGTAGTTAAATTGCACAGTCAAACTCTCACAGATTTATTATTAATATTCAGAAATGCCAGATCTATCAAAATAAAAAATAATTTAATCCAATCGATAAACTGCATAACAGAAAAAATTTCAAAGCGCCAGATTTTTTTGGTCGCCACAACCATGGAATAAAATGCAATAAGAGGTGCTCAGAATATTGAATATATATCAAAATGGTATAATTAAAAATGCCAGCTCAGGATACAAAAAATATAAGCCTTCACACTGCCGTAGATCCCGAAAAAAGCTGACAAATACACATGTGCATGTTTGGTATCAACAAATTCATACTGATCCGGGGAATCATATTGCCAGATCAGTTTTACCTTATAGTAAACATGGTAAATAAATAAATGTAAAAAAAACACATTGTGGAATTCCATTTTTTTTTTGCAATTTCACCACACTTTTTCCAATTTCTAGTTCAATGTATGGTAAAATTAATCATGTCAATCAGAATTACAACAGAAAATCACCCAGGAGTGAAGGGGTTAACGTGTATAGCATCTCCCAGCAGCCTATAGCCATTTTTGTACTGTCTGTATATGTTTGAAAACATTATCCACAAAAGCGTTACTGTATTATAAGATAGCAGTTTGTGACGGGGCATGCGACAGAGCAGGAAGGGACACAAGGCCAATGATCAATCCAACTAGTTGAACACGGAAGATGGAACCGCACAAATGAAGACAATTTTGCTGAGTCCACAATGAATCCACACAAAGGAGACACATCCGGGGCATCACCTGGCAATCCTGACGCCAGGTTAATGGAAGAAATAGTCCAGATAGAGTCCACTGGATCCAACCAAGGAAGGACACTGCACAATCCCACAGGCACCAAGATCTTGCCTCTGCTGAAATCCTGATCTCTTCCACCTCCACATTCAACTAACAGACTGATCCTAAAACCTGAGTGTATTGTTTGGGCTCCTGGGATCAGCCAATGTATAGGGGGGTTCACACCTACTATTAAATGGTTTGCTCCAGTCAGAAGATTCTAGTAACTTCTTGGCTCCATTCTGTCTCATACAGGTTTGTGTATTGGAGTCACCTCCTGCTGAGGGAACAATGACACAATCCCCCATTAGCTGTTGACCAAAGCCTGATTGCATTATTGTCCAAGAACTCAAGTTGCAGGGGAAGGACACAGGTTAAGGCTGGCTTCAGACTTGCAGATGCATCTGCAGCGTTTTGCTGTGCGCTCTCATTGCCCGCCATTAGTGATCTGTGCGCACGCGGATGCCTGCGCACAAATCACACACTCACGCCCGCACCATGGACGCGAGATGTTGCGTCCCTGGTGCGGGCGGGAGTGTGTGATTTGTGCGCAGGCATCACTAATGGCGGGCAATGAAAGCGTACGGCGGTCTGCAAGCATCTGCAGACCGCCGTACGCTCCATTATAAACATAGGGGCCGCGATCTGCATGCAGATGCTTGCAGATGCATCTGCAAAACGCTGCAGATGCATCTGCAAGTCTGAAGGCAGCCTTAATTACAGCAAAATATGTTTCATAGTATACATGAATAACAGGACAGAGAAAAGTATATACCATTATAACCCCTTCCCCCCCTCAATTTGTGTATGGACTAGGGACCTCTACAGGTCACTTGTCATGTACACAGAGTCATAGTGTGAATTACACTCGGCTTCATGCAGCCACAAATTGCCATTATAGCTGCCCCACATCATTGGCTAGGATGACATCTGCCGGAAGGCTGCTCTTTACCCCAACCACACATCGTCTGACCCCAAAGCCAAAGTTCAGATCCACAGTCGCTTTGGGAATAGTCGTCCATTTGCCACCAGCCAGTTCAATTACAATTCCAGATCCTTTGTGGATAGTTTCAGGCCGAACAACTCGGTGATCAGCCAGCGTGAGGAAAGCCCCCGAGTCACAAAATCCAACAAGTCTATGTCCATCCAGAATGAGTAGAGCAGAGCCATGCAGAACAATTTCATCTGGTTCCCTGGCCCATTTCTGGAAGCTGTTTAGGACTCCTCAAGCACCTATTGGATGGTCGGCACTATATGCTGGCATGGTCACTTTTGATGAGTGACGTCATGCAGCATGCTTGCACTTGCCAGGAGAAGATCTGCAATCAACCTGGCACATGGCTGGACATAAGATGAGCATCAGAAGAGGAAATCACTGTTGCTAGCTACATGCCTATCTTTCTGTATATAAAGTGACTGAGGAGCCATAATTCTGTATATATTATGCTTTGGTGCCATCAAATTGTAATTAGGGGGCTTCATATTTATAAGGAGTTTTGGGGCCATCATATTGTATAATGTGGTTGTGGGTGCTTCATACTGTATTTAGGGGCTTTGGGGCAATCATACTGTGTAGAAGGGAATTTACAGGCATTTTAAGGTAGTTAGGGTTCATGTAGACGGCTGAGGGTAAATGCTATATATAGGTGGGCTATGAGAACATTTTACTGTGTATCAGGGGTGGACTGGCCCAGGAGGCAGGGGGGCAAGTGCCCCCTGGGCTGGTGGTATAGCCCACTTGTAAGGCCGCCCCCCTAAAGGAACCGCGACTTGCGGCCGGCGTGGCGATGCAGACGGCGGCTGACATGGTGAGTGAGCAGTCATCAAAAATCTCTGACAGCACCAGATAAGGTCATCAAAAATCTCTGACAGCACCCCCCAAACCCCCCCCCCCCCGTTCATCAAGTCATGGCTGGATGGACGGACATGCCACCCGGGGCCGGAGGCTCCAGCCAGCCCCTGCTGTGTATAGTGTGCTGTCAGGTCATCATGTTGTTTACAAGAGGGCTATGACTTCATATACTGTATGTAGAGGGCTGCCATGGTACATAAATCGCAATATGTGTCCATCACACTGTATTTAGAACTTTATAGGCAACATAATGTACAGTGTATAAGGACTTTGGGCCATCATAGTATTTACAGGGTGCTGTGTGGCCTTCATACTGTATATAGGGTAAGGGGTGTCATCATATTACATATAAGGGGCTGTGTGGTAATCATACTATATACAAAAAACTGTGAGGCTATCGTATTATGTATAGGGGCTGTGGGAACATTTAATTGCATATAGGAGCTATAGGGCCATCATTCTGTATTAAGAAGGCTGGGGAGTACATCTTAATGTATACAAGAGTTATGGGGTCATCTTACTGTATATAGAGGAACTGTGAGTGCATTATATTGTATATTGGGGACTGTGGGTCCATCATGCTATATTTAGATGTACAATTTTGCCATCATACTCTATATAGAGGAGCTAAGGCGAAGTTGTACTGTATATATGGGCTGTGGGGCTATAACGTATGCAAGTGAGCTGTGAGGCAATCATACTGTATTTAGGGAGCTATGTGGCCATAATGCTACATATAGAGGAGCAGTGTTGCCGTCATTCCATATATAGGAAGGATATATGGCAGTCATACCATAGGGTTGTTAGGCCCTCACTCCGTATATATGTCACGTTTTGACTGCTTTGCAGTTCATGAGTGCTACTGCTGTGTTTAAATTGAAGTTTGCTTTTTTCCTTAGTCCATGCTGTGCGCTGCGGCTCTGCAGGTGGAGGAGTGAGTGATAGCATTTGGGTGGAAGTGAAGGGGTGTGTATTAGTATTCAGATCTCCCCCAGCCTTGAAATAGCTCCACCTCCCTCCACCAGGTGTCACAGAAAGAGTTAATTTCAGACTCTGCTTTGACCCCATGCAGTAAGCACTTGCTGTGCTTGCTTCTGCTACTGCTGCCGCTTCCATAGGAGCTGCTGGGTTTTCCAGGTCCATGGGTGGAGGTAGGGGCTTTTAGCCTAGGTTGGATCAGGAGTGAAGGGCTAGGGTGGCGGCCTAGATGCCCTCACATTCAGAGGTAATTCCAGGATCAGGGTGAGCCGGGAACCCCCAGTCAAACAGTCAGACTAGTTCCCAAGTTTGACTTGCCCATCTTACTAACTTGTCTTCTGATACCCTATCCGCTATAACACCCTGTGACAATATAGTGGAGCTGTGGGGCCATCATACTTTATATATGAGATACTGGACTGGTTTAGTTTTTTTGTCACTTGCTTGTAATATTAGGCAGCACAATAAAATGCTATTTGATTACTTTATGATACTAAGCTGTGGCAACTACACAAAGCAAACTTTGGCTGTGTGACCTCTGTCATTGTCAAAGTCGCCGGGTAGCTCAAGCCTAAATTTACCAATGCAGCCTGGGCCCTATTGGGATTTTTGTAGGTGGCCCTGAACCCCATTTTAGTTTGAGACCACTGTAATAAAGGAATGCAGCTACAGTTTACTATGCAGTGTTTCAGAGAGACTACCTGATTGAGGGGAGACTAGCATGTAAATGAAGACTGATTATCTAATCTTGTCCCATAGTAAACATGGTGGAAAATTAGCATTTATATATATCAGAAATAGGAAATACTCTAGATCTCTCTTTATAGTTTGTGTTAATCTTTAAACTTTAGGTTTTTTTTTTCCAATAGTTCATTGATTTTTCTTATTCAAGGAAGTTATTTTAGGCTGGTTTCACACAGCCATTTTTTGAATCTGGGGGTTTGCAGGAAAAGCCTGCATGCCCCTGGATTCCCTCGCAATGATGAAACTGGACGCATATTTAACAGGGATGTGATGGGCGGTTCTGCACATGTGCAGTTAGGAGCACACAGACTGTAAATATGGATCCACTGGGATCTTGAATTTGTATGAATTTGTGTCTCAGAGACCCCATTTAGATTTTACCTATGGTTCCCCGAATATGAGTGGATCAGGGGTTCACATTTTTTTTTTCATGAAGACCAAATTGCAACAAGATGCAAATTTTGTCTCTATTAAAAATCTGTGAACACTCTCATCCAGGGCGAACCGTAAACAACTGGATGCACCCGCAAGTGTCTCTTGCCCCATTGGAAACTCAATGGGCCTGAAAATTGATGCGGGTGCATCCAGTTTAGGCCAGATTTATTTGGATGCCGAAAAACGGCAGCATGAAACCAGCCTTATATCTTATCCAAGAAGTATGAGGATGAAGTTGGATAAAGTATGAGGAAAAAGTCAAATAATATCAATGATGCATACTGGAAAAGCTTTGGTTTAACCTATAGATATAGCTATACCTATAACTGGTTGGTTTAAGTTAACGTAGTAGTTCAGTACACAGTGGGAAGAGTGGAATTATTCAGTGTGATAGATTGAATATTGTACTTGGTGTTGGAGATTGTTTAACTATAATAAAACATTTAACATGTCATGCCTTTGTTGACACTATAAAAAAAACTTATTGTCAATGAGTATCAGGAACAATTTAAAGATTCAATGTACAACTGATTTGTCTAGAATAATAAAACATTTCGCTTGCTTAACAGGAAACACAATGTCCTATAAAAACTCAAGAGTCCTTAAAATCCTCCCTTAGGTTTACTTTGAATAAAGCAAAAATTAGCGTATCAGTTTTCGTGAATGTGAAAGCAAAAAGATGCAATTACAATGCCTGAGTTTAATAGAGCGAGGATGATTTTAATAGCACTAATCTTTTACTCCTCTGCACTCCAATAAAGGACAAGTATATCCATGTAATACCCTAGTGTGTTTTGTTTTTAGTTTTAGATTAGCATGCTGTGTTTTCTTTATTATTGTTGTTATTTAGGAATCTCATTCGCTTAGTTACAAGGCAGTATGCCCTTTCAAAATGTCCCCATAAACCTTTAGGTTGCAATTCTTGCTAATTCTCCAACTTCATATTTATTTCATTATGTGCGTGTCTATTTCTTCCAAAAGACTCTCCTTTGTAATAAAGGAGGGCAAATCTGTATCACATCCATTACTGCCTTACAGAATGTAACACAAAGGGGTTTTAGAAGAGGATAAATAATGGCTAATTGAAGTAAAGAATACAAAACACATGACAAACTCAGAAAAGTCTGATGTGAGGATAAATTGAATACCATGTGGTTTACATTTAATGGTCGCCTTAGCTGAAGAAGTATCATTTCCAACCCAAGGCTAAAGAAAGCCTAAATTATTATACAAATGGAAGCAACCCCACTCCATTATTTTCTGTAATTGCAGAATTCTAATTAAAGATTTTATTGTTATTTTATACATAAAAGCACTAAACGAGAATTGGGTGTTGCTGCTGAGAAAAGCTCAATGACAATGAAGGGGTGATGGCTTTTGGGTTTAGACAGAGAATTTTCGTGATCCTTGCAGTGCTCCCACTTTCAAATTTACCAGAATATCACATAAAGAAAAGTCTATGCAATTTCTGGAAAAGATCAATTCCAACATAATTATTTTGACACATTAACATTACCTTTTTAAAGGGAAGCTATCACTAGAAAGTTACTTATTGCTTAACTACTGCTAGTCTTCTACTCAGCGCCGGACTGGGGTGTCAGGGGCCCACCAGGGAAATTGACTCTAGGGGCCCACCCACCCAGGCCCACCCATTCTTCAGCTATATGCAAATACCTGTCATCCGTTATCAGCGCCGGACTGGGATGTCTGGGGCCCACCAGGGAAATTGACTCCAGGGGCCCGCCCACCCAGGCCCACCCATTCTTCAGCTATATGCAAATACCTGTTATCCGTTATCAGCGCCGGACTGGGGTGTCTGGAGCCCACCAGGGAAATTGACTCCAGGGGCCCACCCACCCAGGCCCACCCATTCTTCAGCTATATGCAAATACCTGTCATCCGTTATCAGCGCCGGACTGGGGTGTCTGGGACCCACCAGGGAAATTGACTCCAGGGGTCCACCCAGGCCCACCCATTCTTCAGCTGTATGCAAATACCTGTTATCCGTTATCAGCGCCGGACTGGGGTGTCTGGAGCCCACCAGGGAAATTGACTCCAGGAGCCCACCCACCCAGGCCCACCCATTCTTCAGCTATATGCAAATACCTGTCATCCGTTATCAGCGCCGGACTGGGGTGTCTGGGGCCCACCAGGGAAATTGACTCCAGGGGTCCACCCAGGCCCACCCATTCTTCAGCTGTATGCAAATACCTGTCATCCGTTATACCATTATAGTGGAGCGTGGACTGTAAAACACAGGCAGCTCCTGCACATCACTGTGTGCTCACCATTACTGTGATGTACAATTACTGTAGTTTGCATTAAAGGATTTTTTTGGTGAAAACAAGTTATTAGCGATGCACAAGTTCGGAAGGTGATCACTTATTTATTAGTTTAATCCGCACCATCAGAAGAATGTGGCACTTTGAGTATTTGGTGAGTTTTTTTTACCTCAGTATATGTAAGACAAAACTAGGAGTGGAGCAATCAGAGGTAATATTTTATACATTTCTCACCCTCACCTGGTTTTGTCTTATAAATACTGAGGTGAAAATCTCACCAAATGCTCAACTTGCTTTCTCTGGCGAACCTCTGTAAGGCTGGCTTCACATTTGCATTCGGCACTGCAGCGTATGCAGCGCATACCCATACACAGTGCCGAACGCAAACACTTTCATGTGAATGCAGCGGTGATTGTCCACATGCGTTCACATGAAATGTCACAGTGAGTGTGCCTGGCCACCCAATCAGTGGCGGCAGCCGGGAGGCGGAAATCAGCGGCGGAGATCTCCTCCTCCCGGCCACCGCTGATCTCTTCCTCCCTGACGCTGGTGTAAAATAGCTGGTGGGAAAGCCAGCGGTGAAAACACTTAACCGCTGGCTTTCCTGCTGCCTATTTTAAACCAGCGGCAGCGGTGGCAGGGAGGAAGAAAGAAGATGACAGAAGAAGAAGAGGAGAGAAGAGGAAAGAAAATTAAAGAAAAGGAAAGAAGAAGAAAGAAGAAGAAGAAAGAGGAGGAAAGAAGAAGAAGAAAGAAGAGGAAAGAAGAAGAAGAAAGAAGAGGAAAGAAGAAGAAAGAAGAGGAAAGAAGAAGAAAGAAGAGGAAAGAAGAAGAAGAAAGAAGAAGAGAATGAAGATCACCTGTAGATGACCTCGGATGAGGTCATCTTCCGCTGCGCCTGTGCGCTTGCCAGCAGATGGCAATGCGCACAAATGCACTTTCATTCATTTTTTGCGCACGGCGGTCTGCATGCACATAAAGCAAGCACACAGCTACGCACAAAAAATGCATTTTGTGTTCGGCATGTGCATAGATTATGCGCAGCCGAACGCAAACGCAGCTGAGCGCAGGTACACACAGGTACTATGCGTTCCTATGTTACACATAGGAGTGCATAGTGCCTGCCTCTTGCTGCGCTCAGGTACGCTACGTTCACAGTGCACATCGCGCACAAATGGGAAAGTTTGAGACCATGATGTAATAAACACACGGAACATTGGGACAAAGAGAGCTACTTCTTCTGATGCATGTTTGTCTCAGGGGGGCTGCTCTGTTACGCACATATGAGATCTAAATGATTTTAATTTGGAACCCACAACAAAGGTCTTATGCGTCCCATGCTAAATGGTGATGACAAACCTGGCCCCCGAACAGGGATCCACTGATACAGGACTATGAATTCAACCGCTTTTGCAGTTCTCAGACAGAAAGACAACTCTAGCTGCAGGAAAAGGTGAGAAATTTTATTTTTACCAAATTCTATTTCTAATGTATTTCTGTCTTGGATTCAGCCTGTTTCGAGTAAGTTAGCCTCAGGTTATTTGATCTGAATATACACTGTGTGCAGAATTATGAGGCAAATGAGTATTTTGATCACATGATACTTTTTATACATGTTGTCCTACGCCAAGCTGTATAGGCTTGAGAGCCAACTACCAATTAAGTAAATCAGGTGATGTGCATCTCTTTAATGAAGAGGGATGTGGTGTAATGACATCAACACCCTATGTAAGGTGGCTTAATTATTAGCGTAATGCCTCTCCTTAGGCAAAATGGGTCAGAAGAGAGATTTGACGGGCTCTGAAAAGTCCAAAATTGTGAGATGTCTTGCAGAGGGATGCATCAGTCTTGAAATTGCCAAACGTTTGAAGCGTGATCACCGAACAATCAAGCATTTCATAGCAAACAGCCAACAGGGTCGCAAGAAGCCTGTTCGGCAAAAAAAGAGCAAAATAACTGCCCATAAATTGAGGAAAATCAAGCGTGAAGCTGCCAAGATGCCATTTGCCATCAGTTTTGCATTATTTTAGAGCTGCAACGTTACTGGAGTATCAAAAAGCACAAGGTCTGCTATACTCAGGGACCATGGCCAAGGTAAGGAAGGCTGAAAAACAACCACCTTTGAACAAGAAACATAAGATAAAACGTCAAAACTGGGCCAAGAAATATCTTAGGACTGATTTTTCAAAGGTTTTATGGACTGATGAAATGAGAGTGACTCTTGATGGGCCAGATGGATGGGCCAGAGGCTGGATCAGTAAAGGGCAGAGAGCTCCACTCCGACTCAGACGCCAGCAAGGTGGAGGTGGGGTACTGGTATGGCCTGGTACCATCAAAGATGAACTTGTGGGACCTTTGTGGGTTGAAGATGGAGTGAAGCTCAACTCCCGGACCTACTGCCAGTTTCTGGAAGACAACTTCTTCAAGCAGTGGTACAGGAAGAAGTCGGTTATCATTGAAGAAAAACATAATTTTCATGCAGGACAATGCTCCATCACAATCATCCAACTACTCCACAGCGTAGCTGGCCAGTAAAGGTCTAAAAGAAGAAAAAATAATGACATGGCCCCCTTGTTCACCTGATCTGGACCCCATAGAGAACCTGTGGTCCCTCCTAAAATGTGAGATCTACAGGGAGGGAAAACAGTACATCTCTCGGAACAGTGTCTGGGAGCTGTGGTGGCTGCTGCATACAATGTTGATCGTAAACAGATCTAGCAACTGACAAAATCTATGGATGGAAGGCTGTTGAGTGTCATCATAAAGAAAGGTGGCTATATTGGTCACTAATTTTTTTGTGCTTTGTTTTTGCATGTCAGAAATGTTTTTTCTAAATTTTGTGCAGTTATATCAGTTTACTTGGTGAAAATAAACAAGTGAGATGGGAATATATTTGTTTTTTATTAAGTTGCATAATAATTCTGCACAGTAATAGTTACCTGCACAAACATATATCCTCCTAAGTAGCCAAATCTTTAAAAAAAACTCCAAAAATATTAAGCTTTGATATTTTCGAGTCTTTTGGGTTGATTGAGAACATAGTTGTTGATCAATAATAAAAATAATCCCCTAAAATACAACTTGCCTAATAATTCTGCACACAGTGTAGTAAATGGCTCCATTTTTGCTCGACAAAGAACCTTGCAGACTTTGTGTGTTATGTTGAGCTTCTGTGTTAAACATCTGTGTTGAAGTTGAGCATTGTGTAGAAATGTGTATTTGGCATTTTACTGGACATTGCCCATGGGGCTGGATTGTGTTGATTTGGATGGCTACAGACAACAGCTTCCTGTTAGTACAAAGTTCAGAGAAAACCCAAACCCCTATGGTTCCAGCTGCAGATGTGCAGCTGATGGTATTCGTCTGATAATATACAAGGAGAGACAGAGAGCAGAACATAGCGACCAGTAAGAGTCCCCGCTGGTCTGCTTCTCTAGTCCTGTGTGTCCCTGTCAAATAGGCAGAAGATGTGTTAGTTGTACAATAGTTGTGTATACAGAGGATGGGTAATATAGACTGCCCAAGGTAGAGCTGTTGTTTGCTGTATGAAAATAAAGTTAGGCGAGAGAGATGTCCAGTAAATGCTGGTGGCAGACAATGAGGATTTTTGAAAATGCGTATTGTAGGAATGTTGGCTGAGATATAGAAAAAATATTTTTCCTGTCCGTGGGGATCCTACTTTTTGCAGGACCCCACGGGCAGGAACAGAAAGCATCAGAGGTGACCTCCATATGTGCAGAAATATATATATATTATATATATTGAGTATGGAGAAAAGAAAGAAGACCAAAGAACTGTCTGAGGACTTGAGAAACCAAATTGTGAGGAAACATGAGCAATCTCAAGGCTACAAGTCCATCTCCAAAGACCTGAATGTTCCTGTGTCTACCGTGCGCAGTGTCATCAAGAAGTTTAAAGCCCATGGCACTGTGGCTAACTTCCCTAGATGTGGACGGAAAAGAAATATTGACGAGAGATTTCAACGCAAGATTGTGCGGATGGTGGATAAAGAACCTCGACTAACATCCAAACAGGTTCAAGCTGCCCTGCAGTCCGAGGGTATAGCAGTATCAACCAGTGGCGTAACTTCAAGCCCAGGGGCCCCGATGCGAAAGCTCCAACGGGGCCCCCAATTATTGCAAATCTTTAATAATATTGGTCTTTTTCTATGGGCCAAAGGGAATTTTGGGGCCCCCCTAGGCTGCAGGGCCTGGGTGCGATCGCAACCCCTGCACCTGTTGTAGTTACGCCCCTGGTATCAACCCATACTATCCGTCGGCGTCTGAATGAAAAGGGACTGTACAGTAGGAGATCCAGGAAGACCCCACTTCTTAACCCGAGACATAAAAAAAAGCCAGTCTGGAGTTTGCCAAAACTTACTTGAGAAAGCCTAAAAGGTTTTGGAAGAATGTTCTCTCTTTTTGGGCAAAGGCATCAACATAGAGTTTAAAGGAGAAAAAAAAGAGGCATTAAAAAAAAACCGGTCCCTACAATCAAACATGGCGGAGGTTCCCTGATGTTTTGGGGTTGCTTTGCTGCCTCTGGCACTGGACTGCTTGACCGTGCGCATGGCATTATGAAGTCTGAAGACTACCAACAAATTTTGTAGCATAATGTAGGGCCCAGTGTGAGAAAGCTGGGTCTCCCTCAGAGGTCATGGGTCTTCCAGCAGGACAATGACCCAAAACACACTTCAAAAAGCACTAGCAGTGTGACGGCTCATGTATGAAAAGCACGAATCCAATTGGTCGGTGCCCGCGCATGCGCAGAACACCTGCGATCACACACCTCCATCTTGGATAAGGGCTCAATATGCCCTAACTGCAACATAGCTTATCCTGTATAGTGGAAACCATGTAACCTCATCATATATAGGTGGAATTAATCCACAGAGGGTGGACAATGTTATAGCAATGATAAACTCTAAAAAATAACCATATCAATAATGTTACATAATCTGTGGCAAATTTAGCAACAAGTTAATTGCCAATTAATCTCTATTGGACCAAACAGTTCCAATAGTAACTGGTGATTCATAAGGCTATAACATCAATAGCTCCATATATTAAGCACGTAAACAAATATAAAAAAAACACTAAGATTATATTATATTTACCACATTCTGTGTACATTTTTTTCTTTTTTACACTGCTAGGATGCAAAAAAAAACCATGGGAAACCGAAAAAAATTATTTAAAAACATCTTATGAATATATCGTATAAACAACACATATCATAAACCAAGGAAAATCGTCAGTTACATATATATATACCAATCCACGTACCCAGGTCACATATAAAATCAGGCACTATCTCACTTGTCATAGTGAATTCGTAGTGTATCAATTGCAGTGCCCATGTGGCCTGTGGTACGTGGGGGAAACAACGCGCAGCTCTAAAACTAGGTTTGCACTACACAAGAGTTCCATAAGGCAAAAACAAAAACACTTACCGATTCCCAAACATTTTTTGGATGCAAGACATACTGAGGATGATCTTAAGTTTAGAATCATAGACCAGGTTCCAAAGAACAGACGAGGGGGCAATAGAGTAAGTTTTTAAAAAAAATTAGAAATGGAATGGATTTATAAGCTGCAGACATTAAGGCCAGGCGGCTTAAATGTAGACTTTAAAATCCATACAATATAAATTAATTACAGGCCACAAAACCCCTATAGAATAACCTAGGTTACGATCCATCAGCTGAATTGTGCATTTTTTATATTAAAGAATTTTTTTAATATTACATATGTATGAGTTTTTAATACATGTATATTTATCTATTACAGCATTAACTTGCAGCATTAACTTGGACAGTGGGAAAATCTATGTAAAGGACCACCTACAGTCTACGCCTGGGAAAATCCTTACAGCGGTAAAATTATTACTATGGGATGTATATATAACTAATTGAACTGTATAAAGTCATCAAATTTGGGATATACTCTAATATATAGTCTAATAATGATACCTGGGGAAAGGTATAAAGGTTATAAAGCTATTATTATGAGATATATATCGTTTCCCTATAAAGAAAACAGATACACCGCTGTGTGGGCAATGTTTACCCACTTCCAAAATGGAGTATGAGGCTTCGGTGGTTCTGAGCATGCTCAGTGTGAAGCCTGGATGGAACAGGTTATACTGAGCATGCACGGCCGTATCCAATAGTAGAGGGCGGCGATCTTGGCCAATGAGGTACAGAGCTGGAATCACATGTCACAATGAGGAAATGGAGGCTAATGGAGACAGCTCTGCTTGTACAACGTTACTGTGTATGTGAGTCCCATATGTTATACTAATGCTAATGTTCTTATCTTCACACAGGTGCACTTGTGATCAAATCTGCACCTTATTAAGGGATTGAAGTCTTTTATTACAGCAACGTAGCACTTTTATATGCACTAATAGCACCTATATGATTGCACTTTATATATGTATATGTCAGTTTATTTGTACACAAATCAATAATGATTTTATGGATGTTTTATCGTTATTGTCTTAATGAATTAATGTTAATTATGTAAATTTGTGAGCTATATAAACCCACTGTGTATGCCTGCACTCTGTACTTGAGAAAGGTGCCTAGTGCACCGAAACGTCGTGCCACATGGGCTCTGAATAAAAAACAGACCCTTTATTCACTTGAACTGGAGTGCTGCCTGTTTTCCTTGATTTATTTGAATTGGTTTGGACACTAATACACAGGACTTGCACCGCGGATGAGTATATTATTGTGCTGTTCCATTTTCTCTTTATATATATATATATATATATATATATATATATATATGTCAAATACAGACAGATTTATTATTATTTGCAAAAAATGCTCCTACTGAACGACTCCAGCTCATCAGTTATGGGGAAGGGCATTGCTGCTTCATACTCCATATATATAATATAGAAAGATCTCAAAGAGTGTGAATCTTGAAATCCACATTTAAACCCAAAGGTTTTAAAGTCTGGAGTTCAAAGATCCATTGTAACTCTTTATGTTTTAGAGCACCCACTAGATTACCACCTCGTCATTTTTTAGGGACGTGATCTATAATTCTATACTACAAATCCTTCTCTTTATGGCTCATTGCTGTAAAATGCTTTGGTACGGGAGATTTTGTTGCATCTTCCTAATGGAATACCTGTGTTGACCTACGGATTTTAAAATCACATGTGGTCTCTCCCACATAGAGCAAATTGCAGGGACATTAGAGTAAATAAATAACATAGTCACTATCACATGAAAGAAAGGACTTGAGGAAGTTCATCCTAGAAAGCTTACTGGGTCCCGGAGCCCACACCTGTGGGATCTATAAGACCACAGAAAATACGGAGTCCTGGGGAGTCTACAGGTGACCCCAGGCACCTGAGCAACTGAAAGAGGGTACCAGGCACCGCTTGAGGGTTCGGCGGTCGGCCAGAAGAAGGTTATCCGACGGGAGCGAGGGTGAGAGGAGGAACGGAGGTCCGGCTGATTCCATGTCACCGGACATCATACAATTTACTGGGAAACAGGAAGAAATAGACGGAGAAAAGGCACACACGAGGGTTCCATCCTACCACCTGGGATCCATTTGCAGCCACCTGTTAGCTACTTGTCATTATAACATCTTGCTGAACTGAGAACTGTAACCAATGCTGCTAAAGTTTCCAGTAAAGTACCTGGAGTGAAGTGAATTCGACTCTGCTGCATCTTCTTATACATGAACTTGTTCCTTCTTAGGATTTCTGCCCCTAGGTCCCAGTCCTGCCTGCGGAGGACTATACCATCTCAGCCGCAATACAACCGACCTCCGGCGGACTGTGGCGGCGCTGGTGCTACTTCACCAGAAACTGCAGGTGGCGTCACGACAACAAACTGTAAATAGTCCCCTGTACATATCACCCCCTTTTCAAAGATAGGCCCAGGACACGGGATCAGGCGTGGCCGCCATTCCCCGTGACATCGTTAACCCTTTGCCGCCTGACACCTGAGTACCCCAAAGCCTGGGTGCTACATTTCTATCTGTTGGTTTAGTAAAAAGCTTTGTGGTGAAATGCCCACCATTATTCACCACTAACACCTCAAGAAATTGTATGTCCGTCATGGATTTAACCATTGTGAATTTAATATCATTGATGGTATTACTGAATTCAAAAAAATCATTAAGTGAATTCTCGGTTCCTTTTCATATAAAGAAGATGTCATCTATGTATCTCCACCACCCCCCGGACAAAAGAGAAGCGGTGGGACACATAGATGACACTCTCCTCCAAAACGGACATTACCAAATTATCGTACGCGGGGGCCATGTTGGCCCCCTTGCCTCTCTGTTGTTCGAAAAAATCATCCCCGAACAAAAAATAGTTCCTAGTTAAAACTAGTTCCAAAAGACTTAAAATTAATTTTCTCCACTCTTCAGTGTAGGTTGTTCAACTCAATTTTTCACCCACGCATGATAAACCAAAACTGTGTGCAGTTGATGTGTAGAGTGAGACTACATCAAACGACACTAAAAAATTGCCTTCCTCAACTTCAATATCACCAATCTTATTAAAAAAATCTGTTGTATCTTTGACAAACGACGTTGTTCTTGAAGCCAAAGGGTTAAGAATTTTATCCAGATAGGTACCAATGTGGCTGAATACTGAGTCGGACCCAGACACAATTGGTGTCCCTGGAGGGTTACTCAAAGATCTTTGGTAAGATATAAATTATGGGAATTACTGGTAAATTGATGGTTAAATATTCACAAAGATCTTTAGCAATCACTCCTTTATCAACTGCTTCTTCAGTTATTTTTTTGATGATTTTTATAATTTCAAACTTTGGGTTAAAAGGCAATTTTTTGTATACACGTGTAATATACTTGTCTTTTAATTTCCGTAAGGTATTTATCCCTATCCATAATAACTATAGCGCCGCCCTTATCGGCGCTCTTTATTAGTTAAATTAATTAAATTTGAAAAAAAGGGCGGCGCTAGAGTTATTATGGATAGGGATAAATAGCTTACAGAAATTAAAAGACAAGTATATGACACGTGTAAATTAAAAAGTGCCTTTTGACCCAAAGTTTGAAATTATAAAAATCATCAAAAAAATAACTGAAGAAGCAGTTGATAAAGGAGTGATTGATAAAAATCTTTGTGAATATTTAACCATCAATTTACCAGTAATTCCCACAATTTATATTTTACCAAAGATACATAAATCTTTGAGTAACCCTCCAGGGAGACCAATTGTGTCTGGGTCCAACTCAATATTCAGCCACACTGTCGTCCGACTCTGCACCCCCCTTCCTCCCCTGCACATGTAACCCTATGAAGGAATAAAAGAATACTTCTGAAAAAACCGGTGAGTGCCGCCTGAATCCTCTTTTTTGCCTGCATATATGTATATATATCTATATTTATCTATATATGTATATATTTGTCTCTCACTCTCTCTCTACATATCTGTATACTGATACATAGAGAGAGATGTAGCATTTAGCTCCTCTCAAAAGTCTGTAAAAAGCACTGTCAGCAGGTGAGATGAAGTACAATAGTTTATTTATGCAAAGGAGGGTACATACAGCGTTGGTGGGACAATGCGGAATGTGATAAGAACCTTTTGTGACACAAGTACTGGAGCTCAGTCCTGCCCGGGTGCTTTGCGGCTCCGCAGTGTGTCTGAGGTAATGTCCTGCTTCAAGCATGCACAATGCGCTGTTTGAAGCCAGACGAGTGAGGAGGGTGTACTGACGTCACCCAAACCGGAAATGACGCGATTAGCGTCATACCAGGAACTATTGAGCGACGCAGAAGGCAGGCAGGGCAAGAGATAGATGTAATCAGGATATGACACCCACTGCAGCGTGATAGAGGAGGATGGAGGCTGCAAAAGCACATGCCCAGGGTGACAATTGTATATCGCCTCCACTTCATTGCCATTACTAATGAGTAAATATTAAAGTGTTTTTTACTTCTCTGAAACAAAGCATTTAGCATAGAGAGTGATGGTTATTATGCTAATAGGAAGGTGCCGGGACATGTATTTATAGGTTATGGTACCTTTACACGCCGCTACCGAAGGTTAGAAACCACTGGGTGTCGGAGACAATTGTACCTTTTACCTTCAAAACACCGCGAGGTAGCGGCGTGTAATTCAGGTAGCATCATCCTGTCTTTTTGGACACCGGTGTTTCAGCCTTGCTAAAAAATAAGCAGGTATACACCCGATGGTAGCGGCGTGTAATCGGGACACAGGTACGGTATTTGAGTTACCTGGGGAGTGCTTGAGCGTCATGTATACCACGCCCCATCAGCTATCATTGGTGGGGAGTACTGTGTACCCATTGGCTGTCCTTGTACAGGGCGGAATATTTAACGATCTGACCAGTTACTACACATTTGCTATAGCGTCATGTATTAGCCAGCCTCCCTGCGCTGGCTGGCCAATCATGATGTTATTGCTTTGTCCAATCACCGTACGAGCGTCTCATAATCCACAACTCTGGCACGCCTATGTGTTGTCCCTGCTGCCCCAGGTCCTCCCATATTCCCTTGTGGTAGTGGCGTGTAAATCAGGGAAGGTGCTCCACAGAAGGTAACCTGCGGCACCCGTCGGTGCTTCCAGGGATCGAAAAAACCTACTGTGGAGCACCTTGTAGCGGCGTGTAATTGTGGTATCAGGTACCGTTTGGAACCGTTGATACGCGCGGGTGCACGTGCGACACCCGGTGGTTTCTAACCTTCGGTAGCGGCGTGTAAAGGTACCATTAGATGGCTTTTTGGAGGTGACAGGTTCCCTTTAAAGAATATAACAAGATGGCCCCCGACTTCTCTGCCTAAACTGACTCCTCCCCTTTACAAGGACCCTGGAGGGTGTAAGCGCTGGTTATGTAGAAGTAAGGACAAAGATTGGTGGAAAATTGATATTTATGTGGCCCCATCCCCATCAGCACATAGAAACTGATAAACTTCCTCAGCCAGGATTATTTCCTTTGTTAACCCATTTGTATATTATAAGCCTCCAAAGTCCAGCAGTCAAGCCAGTGCAACCCTTCCTGGCCAGTGCTCCAAGTGCCATGCCCCCACAAGTCTTGGCCATGCACGCCAATGAATATCATACCTGCACTGGATGGAGCTAACGCCCCTTCAGACCCTGCCTTCCTGCTCCTCCCCGTACACAACCCAAATAGATGCAGCAGGTTTGCTCCAGTCTAATGCTGCCATCCATGATTCACTAGGACAATTACTCAGGGTGGGCAGCTCACCCTAACCCCTGCTGCTGCCCAAAGCCCTTACCCAGACTGTTACCACCAGACCTCACATGCTAGTCTGGGGGACCTGATATTAAAGCCCCATAAAGTGTGATGCCCCTGGAATCCTTGTGAATACTAGCCATGATGACTAGAATGCTGGACCCTGAAATGTTTCCAATGCCATTAATTAGAAAGGTGGAGAAAATCAGAAAGGCATTCTCCTGTTGTTGGTGGAATTTGGAGGATTTGGTGTCAGCAAAGGCAGGGGATTCGTTGTACCCCCTTGTGGCTAGGGCAGTAGGAGACCACAGCAGAGGATGATATTGCACTGAATTTAGTAAAGCGGTATTTTTGCTTTCCAGTCAGCCACTCTTCATCATATTCATCAGGATACTACAGAATCAGTAAAAAAGTGCTAAACCTGACTCTGGTCTAGATGGTAAGTCTTATGGTATAAGAATACATCTGAGGACCATATGAGTTAATTGTCCTGTGTTTTTGTTGAAAGATTAAAGCCTGTGGTTAAAGACCCCTTAATAGTGTCCTGACCTGAGAACCGGACAATGTCTGCGTCTATTGATACTCTACGTAGCCAGGGGTATGTAAGCAACCAATGCCCTGAATAATAGGGAAAACCCTAAGCCAGAGCTCCCCTTATGTATGATCAGGTAGTCCTTCTCCAATATGACTTACGGTACTTATGACTTCTTTGCCGCCTTAGTAAAGAAAGCTGTATAGAAAACACTTTGTCCCTCATTCAATTCCTTACACACACTGGCTGCAAAGCCTCAAAATGGAAACTACAATCTTGCACTATGACCGTTACCTTTTTGGGCCATTGTGTTTCTGCAGGGGTGAAGCACCTCACTACAGATAGAGAGAAAGCCATTGATCTGCTCACTCCTCCCTCCACTTCTGCAGCCCTGAGAACTTTTCTTTGCCTTGTATCTCATTGCCGTTCATAGTCCCTTATGCAGCTTCTGTATGATTGCCCATCTACCAACTTTTCCAACTGACATCTGATGCCCTAGAGAACTTTTTTTACCCTAAAACCAACCATTGATCCGCCCCGGTGCTAGGTCTCCTAGACTACTTAAAACCTTTCAGGCTGTATTGTCATGAACTGTCAGGCCATGCTATGGGTGTACTCACCCAAACTCATGGCAGCCAACAGTGACCAGTGACCTACTACTCCAGCAGCCTAGATCCTCTAGCAAGACATGATCCCTCTTGTTTATGTACTGTAAATGCAAGATGCACTACATATGTCCCTTATGAAGTTACGACTATTTTTTCTCAAGGACACCCAAAGCATCTCATCTTAGGCTTCAAAG
Source organism: Allobates femoralis (assembly GCA_033576535.1). Taxonomy (NCBI): domain Eukaryota; kingdom Metazoa; phylum Chordata; class Amphibia; order Anura; family Aromobatidae; genus Allobates; species Allobates femoralis. The sequence goes on along the minus strand of JARQOC010000005.1, from coordinate 158,724,293 downwards.
TGTCCTCCTCATGCCTGATAATATCGCCATTCAGTGTAGCACTATTCTGAATCCAGCCACCTTGTTGCCTCTGGAGTGAGGGAGTGGGGGAGGGGTAGTGATAATTTGGGTGACCTGTTAGTTGATCCAACACAAGAGCATGACTGTATACAATTAATGTCCCGGTAAACTGCTGGTTTCAGTCATGTTACATGTGTCCCATTATATAACCCTGACCATGAGTTCTTTTTGGATGGATCGCAGTATGGCATGGATGGCCGGTTCTATACCAGATATGATGTTGTTTCCCTCCATGAAACTATGAAAGTATAACTGCTGCCTCCACTTATCTGCCCAGGAGACTGAACTCTGCTCTATAAGAAGCCTGCAGACATAAGCTTGAAGACCAAACTGCCAAGATGTATACAGCTAGCTGCTATGCTTTTGGTATTTTGCATGACTATGGACTAATATAAAGAGCTTGATTTTTCCTCACAGTGGCAGGAAAACCTATCAAGAGTATGAATCAGTCATGATGCCGAGGCCCTACTTTTACCAAAGAAAGTTTTCATAGTGAAAGTCAAAGGTTGTGCAAAGGACGACACAAACACAACAAAAGGCAACCCCCGGCAGATGAGGCTGCAAGGTTCGCAGCTTACCAACCAAGAGACAACCCTGCCGGACTGACATCTGTAGAGGTGACCTACACCATGGACCTGTCTGTGATCTATGACCTTCTAAAGAAGCTGCAACAACAGGCTGCTGCTGAAGAATTTTCCGGATGGCAAGAGAAGGGAGCTGTGCAGTCACCAGAAGGACTGTGGCATGTGGGGAATAAAGTTTGTCTTCCACGGGTTCTGTATCCCATGATGGCTCAAGCCACTCACACCAATACCCACCAATCTAAGACTGACATAACAGACCTTGTACACCGCCATTGATATGCTCCTGGGTTCAGCTTCACTGCAGCCAACTGCATTCAAGTTTGTCTGATCTGTGTGCTTAACAACATGGGATGCACCACCAACACGCTGAAGAGACACGCACCAAGGCTCTTGTACCCATTCCAGCGTCTACAGATGGACTACATTAAACTTCCCAAAGTGAGAGCCTACGAGTATGTGTGTGTCCACCTTTTTTCAGGATGTCCGGAAGAGTACCCAGTATCTGAAGCCAAAGCCAAGAAACTAATCTCCGACGTTGTCTGCAGATCCCGGGTGCTCGGGACCATAGAGACTGATAGAGGCACCCACTTTACCAGAGAGGTGATTCAGAAAATAAAATTCGCACTGGGAGTGGAACAGGCGTTTTATACTATGTACCATCCACAAAGTAGCGATAAAGTAGACAGCGATTGCAAACTTAGTAAAGTGATCAGTCATGAGCAGACATGAATGATGACCACTTCTGGCATACCCAACTGACAAATAGTCTACCATTAGCACTTCCAACGGGGCTGATGTCACAATTGTCTGAACAGGAGCCCTCTGCTCCGGGGACTTATTCAGTTCACATGGCCGACACCTATCACACACTTCCCTCACAACTTCTTCTAGGCTCGGTGTGTATATATACTGGGTCTTCTCAGGCCCAAAATGTGCACCCTGCATATGCGCTTCTTGGGCAATATCTAGAGCCACTGAATCTGGAATCACTATCAGCCAACGGTACCCCAGCTCTGCTGCAACATAGATCCAGCGATACAGTACTTCCACCGCTCTGGCCAATCAATCCCACTATCGTAGCAGATTTTGTCCATCTGCACTCAGCTGAGCTCTCGTTCTCCCATCGGACCAGGACTTTTGACCATTTCTTTACTCCTGACATGTCGGAGTCTGCATCCTGTAACTCTGCCCACTCTTGATGAGTCTTACCCAGCAAAGTGCCACATCTACGAACACAGGTAGTCACCTCAGATCTCAGTGTCCTCGAGGTCTTTATCCACCACATGCTCTGGTGTGCCTCGAGTCGCTTGCGATAATGCATCAGCATTAGAGCTCTCTCTACCCGAACAAAACCGGATACGGTAATTGAACTTGGACATCTGCGTCACCCACCTCTATTCCAGAGCTCCCAATTTGGCATTTTCCAAGTGGGCAAAGGGATATTGTCGGCCATCACGAGGATCTCTGAACCAGCCAGGTACTCTGCAAACTTCTCAGTCATGGCCCTCACAAGGGACAACATCTCCAGCTTAAAGGAGCTGTAATTGTCCGGATTTCATTCTGCGTCCTGTAGGGACTGACTGGCATACGCAATGACCCTCTCACGTCCATCTTGCTCTTGGGCTAACACGGCTCCCAACCCGTAAATGCTTCCATCAGTATACAGAGTGAACGGTCAATCAAAGCGAGCGTAAACCAACAAGGGAGCCTGTACCAGGACGGCCCAGATCTGATCAAATGCCTGCTCTTGTCGGTATGTCCACCGGATAGGTTGATTCTTAGGTCCCTGTGCCGTCCTTCTTAGTAGCTCATTCAGGGGTTCAGCCACTTTAGCAAAGTCTTTCACAAACCGATGGTTAACCCAAGGAATGCCCGTACTTCTCTTACGGTCTTGGGACGGGGCCACTCCTGAATGGCTTTAATTTTGCTAGGTGCTGGCCGCACACCCTCAGACGTCACTACTTTCCACAGATACTTTATCTGCGTTTGAAACAAGTGACACTTCTTCAGCTTGGTTTTAAGCCCATTGTCTCTGTCGGTGCAACACTTGCCAGAGCTTCTTCAGGTGGTCGTCAAATGAATCTCCAAAAAGAATCACATCATCCAAATAGATCAACAAGGACTCAGAATTGAAATCACCCAAGCAGTACTCCATTAACCGTTGAATCGTTCCTGGGGCATTAGTCAGTCCGAAGGGCATTCGATTGAACTCGTACAGTCTCATCGGCAAGATGAATGCTGTCTTCTGTCTTTCTTGAGGTGCCATGGGCACCTGCCAGTAACATACATAGTAACAAAGTAGCATAGTATTTAAGGGTGAAGGAACACCTTAAGTCCATCTAGTTCAACCCATAGCCTAACAGGTTCATCCAGAGGAAGGCAAAAAAAAACCATGTGGCACCACTAAGCTCCACATTGGGGGAAAAAAATTCCTTCCTGACTCCACATATGGCAGTCTGACTAGTTCCTTGGATCAGCGCCCTATCAAAGAATCTATTATATAAAACCAGTAACATTATATTTTTCAAGAAGGGCATCCAGGCCATTCTTAAATTTTAGTAGTGACTCACTCATTACAACATCATGTGGCAGAGAGTTCCACAGTCTCACTGCTCTTACAGTAAAGAATCCACGTCTGTGATTGTGATTAAACCTTCCTTCCTTCAAACGTAGAGGATGCCCCCTTGTCCCCGTCTCAGGCCTAAGAGTAAAAAGATCAATAAAAAGTCTCAGTAGCCGCTGGCCAGGTCAAATGTGGAGAAATACTTTGCCTTTCCCAGGGCAACTAGGGATTCTTTGATCCTGGGTAACAGATAGGCATCACATTCGGTATGCGCATTCAGCTTGCGGTAGTCAACACAAAACCGTAGGGAACCATCTTTTTTCCATACCAACAGGACCGGTGCAGCCCAAGGACTTTGACTTAGCTGGATCACCCCATTGTTCAGCATCTGCACTAGCATTTCTTTGACCACTTGATGAAGATCTCGGTAGGATTTGGCGATACCTCTCCCGAGGGGTATTTCCTGTAAGTATCTCATGTTCCACAGCCTTTATACAACCAAAGTTTTCATCTCCCCTGAAGAAAACAGCTTGATAATCAAACAGCACGGCCTCCAGTCTTCAAACCTGCTCGGCGGTCAACTGGGACTTATCCACTCCCATGGTCTCTATAATCTTCCTGCCATTCCACTCAGGCGTAAGAGACTCTTCCATCGCCGTCAGCATCGACAGGGTTCAGGCGGTCTGGCAGTCTGCCCTCAGGGTGATCTAATTTTTGGGAATGACTCCTTTGCCACACACATCTACATCAGTCAGCTTTGTGCCCACTGCCAGGGTCACCTCATAATTCTGCAGGTTCAGACACCTCACTTCCAGCTTGTACAGTGGCCACTGTTCGGGCTATCATCGGGCTACATGTGTCTTCTGACTGTCCCACCAGTTCCAGAACCACCTCCTCACCATTCAGTTTTCAGTGCGTCCCTACCGCCATCCACACAAGTTTCTCTCGTTCCGGGGCAATCACAACTGCAAACTCGCGTGGGACAAACTCTGCACCCACTGCTCTTCCTTCTGTTGAGCTCTTCCGAATGCCACACGATCGGACCACTTGCTACAAGGCCTTCTGAGTGACTTTGTGGGGTGTCGCTCACTTCCAATACCTTTGGTCATAGCATTTAAACAGAAGGGAGTCCAGCTCTTTCAGGATATTCATTTCCAGAACCATCGAGAGATTCGGCCTTGCCAGTGTCTTCACAAGCACCACTTCTTTGGTTCCCAATTCCTGGTCACACAGCTGTACTCCATGCGATGCCCGCCACTGGGATTTCTTCATTGTTGGCGGCCTTCAGCCTTAACAGATGTCCCGACTCCAGTTTGACAGTCTCTCCGGAGTGCGCCTGGAAAAACGTCATCGACATGGTTGTTACCTCCGATCTGGTATCCACCAAGCACGCCACCTTCTTTCCTGCGAACTGCACTTCCAAAATGGGACTTTCCGCAATCAGATCTTCGGAACAGCTATTGGGCATTGATTTTCGTTCCTGCTTCGCTGTATGCCCAACTACAGCGAGGGCCTCTCCTTTAGCGAGGCCCGGACCTTCAACCGGTATGCCCTTCTGACAGTCTCGCTGTATATGGCTGAGTTTTCCGCATCGCCAAAATTGGACCGGTCTTCTGTAGAGCCGCCAGCTGTGCCTGAACAGGGTCTGGTCTCAGCCCTCCTGTGTCAGCCATTTGCAGGTTACTCCACTGTGGAGCAGACCTCACTTCTAAGGTCCGTGCTACCGCCTTTCCTATATTTCAAAATATGTGATACCAGGGGCAGGGCTGGCTCCAGGATTTTGCGGGCCCCGGGAGAAAAAATCTCAGTGGGCCCCCTTTAGCACATGCTGCTGTATATATATATAATATATATATGCAGGGCCGTATTTGCCATTAGGCACCCGTAGGCACGTACCTAGGGCGGCGCCATTCATAGGGGGGGCAGCACCTCAGCCTGTTTTTTTTGTTTTTTTTTTCTCCTGCCCCATGTCGGCTGGGTCGTAAGCCCCGCCCCCTCAACTACCCCCCCATGCCCATCAGGCCCACCCACCTCACTCAGCCTGCAGCAGTCAGACCCGCCAGAAAAGGGAAGGAGGGGACCGCCGCAGAGGGCAGGGCCGGCGTCAGCACGGCATACCTGGGGCCCAGGCATGTCTGAGGGGCCCACCGCCGACCACCCGCATTGCGCCACCGCCCGCCGGCATTGCGCCGCCGCCGGTTTTATTTTACTGGTGCGGTTCTTTCATTCATAGACCCTGGCCACCAGCCCCCGCTCCGCCCCCAGCCCCCGCTCCGCCCCCGCATCCGGGCCGTCATTTCCTCTTCCTTTGTGTTCCGCAGTATGGAACGCATAGAAGAGGAGAAGGAGCACAGAGCACTACCTCCCGGACCGTCCATGAGACACAGAGGAGGAATGCGACGGCAATCGTCAGTGGCTCCACAATGGAGCTGAAGATAAGTGATATTTGCTACAGATGGGCAGTGTGTGTGTGGGGAATATTATGAATGGGGGCAGCCAGGCAGGGTGTGTGTGGCAGTGTGTGGGGGGTATATTATGAGTGGGGGCAGTGCGTGGAGGGTAATTTATGAGTGGGGGCAGTGTTTGGAGGGTATTTTATGAGTGGGGGCAGTGTGTGGAGGGTATTTTATGAGGGGGCAGTGTGTGGAGGGTAATTTATGAGTGGGGGCAGTGTGTGGAGGGTATTTTATGAGTGGGGGCAGTGTGTGGAGGGTATTTTATGAGGGGGCAGTGTGGGGGGGTATATTATGAGTAGGGGCAGTGTGTGTGGGGTATATTATGAGTGGGGGCAGTGTGTGGAGGGTATTTTATGAGGGGGCAGTGTGGGGGGGTATATTATGAGGGGGGGCAGTGTGTGTGGGGGGTATATTATGAGGGGGGTATATTATGAGGGGGGAAGTGTGTGGAGGGTAATTTATGAGGGGGCAGTGTGTGGGGGGTATATTATGAGGGGGCAGTGTGTGGGGGGTATATTATGAGTTGGGGCAGTGTGTGTGTGGAATATTATGAGTGGGGGCAGTGTGTGGAGGGTAATTTATGAGGGGGCAGTGTGGGGGGGTATATTATGAGGGGGCAGTGTGTGGAGAGTAATTTATGAGGGGGCAGTGTGTGGGGGGTATATTATGAGTGGGGGCAGTGTATGTGGTGTATATTATGAGTGGGGGCAGTGTGTGGAGGGTAATTTATGAGGGGGCAGTGTGGTATATTATAAGTGGGGGATATATTATGAGTGCGGACAGTGTGTGTGTGGGGTATATTATAAGGGGGACAGTGTGAAGAGGGTATATTATGAGTGGGGGCAGTGTGTGGGGAGTATATTATGAAGGGGGCAATGTGTGGAGGGTAATTTATGAGGTAGCAGTGTGATATATTATGAGTGGGGGCAGTGTGGGTGTATATTATAAGGGGGATAGTTTGAAGAGGGTATATTATGAGTGGGGGCAGTGTGTGGAGGGTAATTTATGAGGGGGCAGTGTGGTATATTATGAGTGGGGGATATATTATGAGTGGGGGCAGTGTGTGGAGGGTAATTTATGAGGGGGCAGTGTGGTATATTATGAGTGGGGGATATATTATGAGTGGGGGCAGTGTGGGAGATATATTAGAAGGGGGACAGTGTGGAGAGGGTATATTATGAGTGGGGGCAATGTGTGGGGGGTATATTATGAGTGGGGGCAGTGTGGAGGGCAGGGCCGGGGCACACTTGCTGTTACCGACACCATCTGCACCACTTGCAGGAAGCAGTTCATGGCTTCCTTGCGCTGTTTCTCCTTCCACCTGCACTGTCTTCTCCTCCCCCTGCTCTGTGTTCTCCACCTTCTGCGCTATCTTCTCCCCGCGTGAGATAAACGAAGCGTGTGACTGCTCATGGTTGCTTATGAGTACTGATAAGCTGGCAGTGAAAGATCTGCGCCACACCGCAGGTAACATCACAGGTCTCTGCCAGGGATAGTCACACCGCTCTGCTGCCAGCTTATTACTATTCATAAGCCGTCAGCAGTCGGAAGCTGCACTTATCGCAGCACAGCTCACGTGGAGAGAAGACCTCGCACAGGAGAAGACAATGCAAGGGTTGGACAGAGCACAGGAGAAGTCGGCTCAAGGGGTGGGGGCAAGAGAGACAATAGAGGGGGAAGAAAGCACACTGGGATAGATAACAGCACAAGAGGTGGGGGCAAGAGACATAGAGCACAGAGGCAAGACAAAGGAAGGGGTGGGGGCAAGAGACACAGGGCACACGGGCACAGCACAAGGGATAGAGTACAGTGCATGAGGAGAAAGCAAGCAAAGGTTGGGATTAGTGCACAGGGAGAGAAAACAGCATGGGGAGTTAGGGTGGAGAAGACATCGCATGCCGGGGGGAGACAGCAAACGGGGAGAAGACAGTGCATATGGGGGTGGAGAGACAAAGCCCACCGGGTGAAGGAGAGGGATTATTACAGAGATTCTATAGTGTATATATATTGCCCACAGCATATATATATATATATATATATATATATATATATATATACACACACACACCCCCAGCCTCTATATGTGGCCGGCCCTGGCGGAGGAGACCGTGTCAGAGAGAGATGTTCCCGTGGAAGGAACCCGAATGGCAGATAGCTGCCATCGGGGTCAATCTGGGCCCCATACGAATACTATGGGGCCAAAATCAGATCCGGGGCTGTCTGGTTGACAACGGACAGCCCCGGATCACAAAAAACGTGATGTGAAACCGGCCTTAGTCTGATACTGGGCAACATTGTAAGGCAGGAAACACACTGGCGTTTTTAATATCGGTCCGTTTGTTATCCAGGAGAGTCGGATAAGTGTCATCCGTTTTTTGGTGCATTTGGCATCCAACTGCTGTGCGAGTGTCCGACATTTTTCTCAGATCACAACCGTGTGCAATCTGTTCTTTCCTCAGCAGCTATTAGTGTAGAATCATTTACAGGAACATTTTACAGTGTTCTCAGTTACAGAATGATAATGTATCAGTGAAAAAAACATATGCCTCATGGATGGTCCGTGTGCGGTCCATGATTTTGTCGGACTCATAGACTCGCATTGGTGAGTCTTGCACATGAATCGCAGACTGTCGCAGCATGTTGTGACTTTTTTCCCCATCAAGAATCTGGATGAGAAAAAAGTGTCCGACACTCGCCAATCTGCTCTCAGAGATTGATTAACATTGGTCTGACTGCAATGTGAGAAAATCACACATTGCACTCATCCGAGTTTCACGCCAGTGTGTCCGTACCCTAATAATAAAATCCATATAGTAATCCTACGATGTCTGTGGGACATGCTATGGGGGGTTTATGGCTCAGTTAGTACACACCATACTTCTTGTTATTAACCAGTTAATGCTCTCTTGTCCACCGCACTGCAGTGTCAAAAGAGGAAGACAGCGAGACAGGCAGCAACATGGCATCAGAGAGCCCCTGACCTCCAAATAGAAGATCCTCAGATCCCGGTATTGTGACGACATATGAAGAAATATTTTTTTACATTTATGTTACACTATGAACTCCACAGCACTTTACATACATCATCAACACTGTCCCCATTGGGGCTCACAATGAAAACATCCTACCAGTATGTCTCATATTGTATATCGCCTTTCTTTGATATCACCTTTACAAATATTTCATTTATTGCACTTGTCAGGTTTTGGATGTTTTAAGATTGCATTTGTTTGCAGGATGTCATAATTGACTCCCAGAGCTGCTGGTGTGACGGTTAATGTCTTGCAGCATCTTAGATTTTTTTTGCTTAAAGGTACTTCCAAGTTTCTCAATAGGGCTGACATCAGGGGAGACTGGTGGCCACACTATGGTTTTCTCTACTTTTATGTCCATAGCAGCCAATTACTCAGGGGTTTGCTCTGTACCAAGAGATGGTGCATTGTCATGTATGATGATTTTGTACAAAGAAAAAAAAGTGGTCAGTCTAAAAGTATATATACTTTGCCGTGGTCCTTTTCACTCCTTCATAGACCCTATAGGGGCAAACTAGCTCTCTCCACATGATTACGACCCAAAACATGACTGCCACCTCCTTGCTGATGTAACAGCCTTTTTGGGACATGGGGGTGGTCATCTAGCAACCATCCACTACTCCAACCATAATGGGAACCTCTCAGCTCCTTTTAGCCCCTCCTATCACTACTCTGCACCTTGCTAGCTCATCCCTAACCATCCAAAAGATGATTTATCACCTTATTGTGGCCTTTTGCACATAAACGAAACAAAATCATTAAAAGATTTTATTATCTTTGTATTTATTTCAAAGCAGTCTATCTGCAGGGGGCGTGGCCAATGGGGGTGTGGCACAACAGGGGGCGTGGCGCGGCGGGGGGTGGCGCGACGGGGGGAGGGGGCGGCACCGCTGACAGTGCCTAGGGTGGCAGGAACTCCAAATACGGGCCTGTATACATGTATATATATATATACACACACACAGCAGTATTTTTTTATATAGATTGCAGACAATAATATATATATCCCTCACAAATTTAATCCCTACCATGCTGTCTCTCCCCCCATTGTCTGTCTCTCCCATCCTGTGCGCAGTCTCTCCTTCCTGTGCGCAGCTCTCCCCTCTCTGTGCCTTTCACTCTTGTGCATTATCTCTCTTCTCTCTGTGCATGTGTCTCCCCTTGTGCAGTCTCTCCTCTCTCTCTGCAGTCTCTCTCCCCTGTGCGCTGTATCTCCCTGTCCCTTGAGCCTGTCTCTTACCTGTGCTTGTTCCCCTCCCTGTGCGCTGTGTCTCTCCACCTACACCTGTCTCCCCCTGTGCCTGTCTCCTTCCTCTGCACTGTGTCCCCCTCTGCACATCTATCTCCCCTGCGCAACTGTCTCCCCCCTATGCGCTATGTTTCTCCACTGCACCTGTCTCCACCTGCACGCTATCTTCCCCTGCGCCTGTCCCCCCTGTAAGCTGTTTCTCCCCCTGTGCCTGTCTCTCGCCTGCATGCTGTCTCTCGCCTGCATGCTGTCTCTCCCCTGCATGCTGTCTCTCCCCTGCATGCTGTCTTTCCTCTGAGCCTGTCTCCCCTCAGTGCCTGTCTCCCCCCTGGGCCTGTCTCCCCCCTGCGCCTTTCTCTCCCTTGCACACTGTGTCTCCCCTGCATGGTCTCCCCCTGCACCTGTCTCTCCCCTGCACACTGTCTCCCCCCTGCATGGTCTCCTCCCTGCACTTGTCTCCCCCCTGTGCCTGTCTCCCCCCTGTGCCTGTCTCCCCCCTGTGCCTGTCTCCCCCTGCGCATGTCTCCCCCCTGCTCCTGTCTCTCCCCTGCACCTGTCACCTCCCAGCACGCTGTCTCCCACTGCACCTGTCTCCCCCTGGGTGTAATTTGCCCCTGACAGGGCACCCTGAGTGCTGCCCTCTACCCAACCCCTGGGGGCCCACTGAGCGCTGCCTCCCCACCCCACCTCACGCCCAGTGGACCCAGAGAGCTGCCCTTCACCTCACCCTCAGGAGCCCCTGAGCGCTGCCTCCACACACCTCAGGCTCAGGGGCCCCTGAGTGCTGCCCCCACACCTCAGCCTCAGGGGCCCTTGAGTGCTGTCCCCCACACCTCAGCTTCAGGGGCCCCTGAGAGCTGCCCCTGCACATCATCTTAGGGGGCCAATGAGAGCTGCCCCCACACTTATCCTTGGGGCCTGTAGGCCCCTGAGAGTCCCCACATGTCATACTAGGGGGCTCCTGACAGCTGCCCCCACACGCCATCATCGGGGAACCCTTAGCGCTGCCTACCCCCTCTCCATTACCGGAGGGCAGTTGCGCTGATCGCAGCCTGTCATGTAGGCCCTCCCTCAGCTTCCGTGCCCCGGGATTGGCCCGGGTGCGCCGGGTGCTGACGCTGGTCCTGACCAGGGATACTCCGTGCCTTCAACAACAACTCGCTCCTTAGCACCTCACTCTGTATCCCCTCAATGAACTGATCTCGAAGTATCCTGCCGACTATGCCAAATTGTAATGACCGGGATGCCAGTTGTTTGTGTGTGAAAAATACGGCGCTGTTTTGAATGACCCTGATTTCAAAATGGTGGCAAATTAACTTTCTTTATCAGTGCCAAAAAGATAACAGATTCAAACTTTTTCACAAAGATATGGGCCCCAACAGCCCGATTACTGTGTACAAATTATGCAGCCTGAGGGAACTCACGTGCCAGTTTTGCAGGGATGGAACACAACTACCCCTGACTGTACCACCCCCACCCTTACTCCGTACAGGGCCTACTCAGGCTCTTACAGCAGCCATAAAAGTTTATAATCCAGCTCACCTGTTTCTTTTGTGCTCCAGAGAATTTCCAAAACATCCAAAAAAAACTTTAAGATCCGGCACCAAAAGTTCTTAGTTCCAAAAATATTTCTTTATTGATTTACTGTATAAAAAGCATGGAAAATCAAGGCTATAGTATAGTCCGATTAGATACAAGCCATCCCGGGCACTGGTTTACATGTTTCGAGGCTAAAGTGGCTCTTAGTCATAACCTAGAGCCTTGCCAACAACGCAGGTTTTTTAAGATGCCTGCAAATTACAAGTCCCGCCCACGGGATAATGTGGCAAGTAAAACAATCTTACACATTAGAAATAGTAAATTACTATGAAACATCCATTAATATCAACTGCAAAATACAATCAGTGCACTTTAATTCCAGAAACACTAGCAGATTTTAATGAAATAGAATTAAATCAGAACGCTTATTGAGACCAGTGGGGTGGGTCTCCTGATGCTGCCAATCTTTCAAATGTTTCAAAGCACTTCTTCCAGATACATGGTGGAAATTTAAGCGGTTTACAATTCTTTGGGATTGAAACGGTTAAGCGGCCCAAAAGTGGCGGGGCATGGAGACAGAAGCTCCCAAGTAGAGAAGCTTACTGGATCCTAATGTTGGAGACCGCCCACCTCACCGGTCTCAATAAGCGTTCTGATTTAATTCTATTTTATTAAAATCAGCTTACTGTTTCTGGAATTATAGTGCACTGATTGTATTTTGTAGTTGATATTAATGGATGTTTCATAGTAATTTACTATTTTTAATGTGTAAGAATGTTTTACTTTCCACATGATCCCATGGGTGGGGCTTGTAATTTGCAGGGAGCTTATAAAACCTGTGTAAGGCTCTAGGCAGGGCCGGCTCCAGGTTTCTGTGGGCACCGGGCGAAAAAGTCTCAGTGGGCCCCCTTTAGTACATATCGCGGACTATAAATATATATATATATATATATATATATATATATTGCCGCACACTTACCGCAAGCCCCATAGACAATGCATGGGGCTCGCCGCAAATGCGTAGCAAGTGCAGCCGCTAGGCGGAAAATGCGGCAGATGCAGGGTTTTTTACCGCAACTGCCGCATTTTTCAAAAAACGCCTATGTGAAGGCAGCCTTACAGGAACAGTGACTGCCGAAACCAGCAAGAGCTGTTTCTGACAGTGAGTATATTACACGTTGTTAGGAGCGGGCTAAGGTGCGTTTGCGTTCCCTTGCGCTTTTTAAAAGTCCCCTGCAAATGCAACATGTTGCATTTTTGTGCGTCTGAGGATTCTTGGTATATACGCAAGCATCCTGAAGCGCACAAATAATGCAAGCAGCTCAATGGAGCCGCAATGCAATATGGGTGGCACCGCAGCCAAGCGGAGTGTCTGGCCATCCGGATCTCTCTTTCTCCTCACCTCTCTTCTCGCTGCTCTGGTATCCTCCAGTCGCTTTGCACATATCAGCACAGTGATGACAACATCGTGCCCCTCCATGCTGAGCTGCAGAATGCAGACAGCGGCAGAAGAGACTCTGGAGAAGAATGCTGCTGGCAAAGGCGTCTGGGACAATAGGAGCGGGAGTGGAATCCGCGGGGGGCTACCACTGGTACACATACCTCGTATGCACGGGGCTCCGCTCCATACACCTCGTACGCACGCAGCTACGCTCCACACACCTCATACAGATACAGCTCCGCTCCGTACACATGCAGTTCCATTCCGTACACCTCGTACACATGCAGTTCCGCTCCGGACACCTTGTAAGCATTCGGTTCTGCTCTGTACACCTCGTACACACACAGCTCTGCTCCGTACACCTCGTACACTCTGAGCTTCGCTCCGTTATCCTTGCACACTCTCAGCTCCGCTCTGTAGACTTCGTACACACGACTTCACTCCGTATACCTCGTACACACTCGGCTCCGCTCCGTACACCTCACACACTCAGCTCCGCTCCATACACCTCGTACACACTCGGCTCCCCTTTGTACACCTCATACACACGGCTCTGCTCCGTACACCTCGTACACACTCGGCTCTGCTCCGTACACCTCATACACACGGCTCTGCTCCGTACACCTCGTACACACTCGGCTCTGCTCCGTACACCTAGTACCCACATGGCTCCGCTCCATACACCTAGTACACACTCACCTCTGCTACATTCACACTGTAAATCCCTCCTGACCCCACACATAAACTTCACCTAATTGAGCATCATGGACATGGTGGCCAGCACAGCAGAATCCTGCATACACAGAGGAGCTGATCATGTGAGCCCTGACTCCTCCCCTCCATGTGACATCATCACAGGTCCTGTCAGCACTCAGCACAGAATGTGCAGTAGAGATGGGTAAAATGCGATTTTTTGGTGAGCCGGCTCTTTTGGATCCGAAAACGGCTCTTCATTTCCTATTACCTTTGGCTTTAAATTTGAAGCCAAATTCTGGTATGTTTTAACCCATGATTGTATACCTTTTAGTAAAAATCTACACATGTGCCAATTTATGACATAAAACAGAATAGTTTCCAGAATAACCAGATTTTATATTATTTGCTGTAAAAACCTTAACAAACACAAAATGAACATGCAAAATAGCAACAAGATACTATCAGTGCCACATTTTAAAGCTCCCTTCACACTTGGCAAGTTCGCTGTGGGCTGTCTGCTGCAAACAGTCTGCAGCAAAACTGCAGTGTCAAATGTCGCATCTGCATCCAGGCGGATTTAGATAAGGAATTTGCTGCGGAATTCACCCGTCCATTGACTGCAATGAATTTCACATATCGGATACGATTGTCATATCTGGCAATTAGAGATGAGCGAACATAATATTGTTTGATTCCATTATCGAATTGAATTCAAACATTGTTCGATAGCAGTTTTGCTATATTACGCTCGCAATTGTGAACACAACAGCATGCATTCATACCGTATATACTCGTGTATAAGCCGAGTTTTTCAGCCCAAAATTTGGGCTGAAAAGTCCCCCCCTCGGCTTATACACGGGTCATATACGGGGGGGCTGTGTCCCGGGGGCTGTGGAGGCTGGAGGAGGCTTGGGGGGGCTGCTGTATGAGCGGCCCCGTCACGTGGGGCCGCTCACTATATATGCACTGCTTCCCCCTGTCAATCAGCGGCAGGGGGAAGCAGTGCATATGGCCCCCCAAAAGCTGGCACTGTCCCCCCTTGTAAGGCCTCCCCCCGCTGCTTATACATTACCATCCCGGTGTTCTGATCGGCGCCGCTCCTCGGTGCTGCGTCTTCATCCTCCCGTCCGCGCTGGCTGCATCCATCCGGGTTCTCCGGCTGTCGCAGCGATATGACGTCATCGCGCGACCGCCGGAGATCCTGGATGCAGCCAGCGCGGACGGGAGGATGAAGACGCAGCACCGAGGAGCGGCGCCGATCAGAACACCGGGGTGGTAATGTATAAGCAGCGGGGGGAGGCCTTACAAGGGGGGACAGTGCCAGCTTTTGGGGGCTGTTGGTACCCCCAGGGGGCTGCTGGGTACCCCCTGGGGGCTGCTGGGTACCCCCAGGGGGCTGTTGGTACCCCCAGGGGGCTGTTGGTACCCCCAGGGGGCTGTTGGTACCCCCAGGGGGCTGCTGGGTACCCCCTGGGGGCTGCTGGGTACCCCCAGGGGGCTGTTGGTACCCCCAGGGGGCTGTTGGTACCCCCTGGGGGCTGTTGGTACCCCCAGGGGGCTGTTGGTACCCCCTGGGGGCTGTTGGTACCCCCAGGGGGCTGCTGGTACCCCCAGGGGGCAGTTGGTTCCCCCAGGGGGCTGTTGGTACCCCCAGGGGGCTGCTGGGTACCCCCTGGGGGCTGTTGGTACCCCCTGGGGGCTGTTGGTACCCCCAGGGGGCTGCTGGGTACACCCAGGGGGCTGCTGGGTACCCCCTGGGGGCTGCTATATGTACCCCTGGGGGCCTGCTGTATACCACTGGGGCTGCTGTATACTACCACTGGGGCTGCTGGGGCTCTTGTATACTACCACTGGGGCTGCTGTATACTACCACTGGGGCTGCTGGGGCTCCTGTATACTACCACTGGGGCTGCTGTATACTACCACTGGGGCTGCTGGGGCTCCTGTATACTACCACTGGGGCTGCTGGGGCTCCTGTATACTACCACTGGGGCTGCTGGGGCTCCTGTATACTACCACTGGGGCTGCTGTATACTACCACTGGGGCTGCTGAGGCTCCTGTATACTACCACTGGGGCTGCTGTATACTACCACTGGGGCTGCTGGGGCTCCTGTATACTACCACTGGGGCTGCTGGGGCTCCTGTATACTACCACTTGGGCTGCTGGGGCTCCTGTATGCTACCACTGGGGCTGCTGGGGCTCCTGTATACTACCACTGGGGCTGCTGGGGAATCTGTATACTACCACTGGGGCTGCTGGGGAATCTGTATACTACCACTGGGGCTGCTGTATACTACCACTGGGGGGCCTGTATACCACACTGCTGGGGGCTGTATACCTGTGCTGGGGTCCACCCTCGGCTTATACACGAGTCAAAAGGTTTTTCCAGATTTTTGGGGCAAAAGTAGGGGGGTCGGCTTATACACGGGTCGGCTTATACACGAGTATATACGGTAATTGCGAACGTTCATAATGGTGAGCGTACATTCGCTTTGGTTCTACTCACAGTGGCCGAGAGCCATTTTTGTACAGGTCAGTATTGAGCCGCATTGCGAGTAAACACAATGCGGCCGCTAAAATAGCGAATATTAGCGATTTTAGCCGCAGTATCGCGTATATTCACAATGCGGTTTAATTTAAACATTCAAATTGGAGCGCACAAAGTGTTCGAAATTGCCAGCACCGCACAAAACGAGAAATGTTTGATAAAAAAAAGTGCAGAAATCAAACAAGTGCAATTCAATTAGCTCAACACTACTGGCAATTGTATGAAAAATGGGATGTGATTTGAGAGTGCTGTACTGCCTTGTATAGTACTAGTTTTGTGCATGAAGTTGGTCCCTCAGATTGGCACTGCTATCATGTAACAGGGGCTGCTGGGAGGTTATTCACATACCAGAAACAACATAACCATTCCAAGTTGCACTAGCTAATGGTGCATTTACACAGTCGATGCAGCGCCCGAGCCTGCGATCCAGTGATGCTCAATCCAGTGACGGTATGTTTGCAGAGGAGATCCTTATCTGCCCTGCCCATATGCATTGCTGGATCATTTGTTCTCTTCCATTCAAGTGAATAGGAGAGAACAAGGGACGCACATTTACATCCGCTGTTTCTCCCTCGCTCAGAGAGGATTTACAAGCTGGCGGTAAATAACTATAATCAGGCTAAATCCAGATGTCAGTGTTCCTTTAATAAAGTGCCTGACTGCCTGACTGCTGCTTGCTTGTCACAGATTGGAGAGGGGCGGAGCTGTGAGTCAGTGCTATGTGCAGCAGTAATAGGACCATGCATTCTCAGTCTCCTGGATAAGATCAGAGTGATTACTGCCGGGAAGGAGGGGCCGGGAGGGGCGGGGCAAGAGGGGACTGACTGTGGAAAGTGAACTGGCAAAGAGCCGTTTAAATTTCAATTGGCTCCCTGCCAGGAGCCGACTCATATGATTCACTATAAAGAGCCGGCTCTTAGAGCCGGCTCGTTCAGGAGCTACCCATCACTAATGTGCAGCTCTGTCGGCTCCCACAGAGGGAGACCTCGGGAGCTGCAGGAGGCTGCACATGACCTCCATACAAATGAGCCCCCCAGCTGCCCCCTGAATATGGCCCTGGCTATGGGGGCAGTGCTCAGGGGCCCCTGAAGCTAGGGTCACACTTGTGTTGTGACCCAGTCAGGTCCTGTCAGCACTCAGCACAGAATGTGCAGCTCTGTCGGCTCCCACAGAGGGAGACCTCCGGAGCTGCAGGAGGCTGCACATGACCTCCATACAAATGAGCCCCCCAGCTGCCCCCTGGATATGGCCCTGGCTGTGGGGGCAGTGCTCAGGGGCCCCTCAGGCTAGGGTCACACTTGTGTTGTGACCCTAGCCTGACACAAGTATTTTCAGCTGCAGCGCATAGCGTTTAATGCTATGTGCTGGAGCCCATAGAAACCCAATGTTTACCTTGTCAACCACTGGTTGGCAATGTAAACACCGGGTTTTTATGGGCTGGTTGCTGGCAGCGCATAGCATTAAACGCTCTGCGCTGCAGCAGACAATACTTGCTTCAGGCTAGGGTCACAACACAAGTGTGACCCTAGCCCTCAGGGGCCCGGTGGGCCCACCCCAAGCATTCGGGCCCCGGCACTTGCCCGGGTGCGCCGGGTGCTGACGCCGGGCCTGGCTCTAGGTTATGACTAAGAGGCACTTTAGCCTCGAAACATGTAAACCAGTGTCCGGGATAGCTTGTATCTAATTGGACTATACTATAGCCTCAATTTTCCATGCTTTTAATGCTGTAAATCAATAAAGAAATCTTTTTGGAACTAAAAACTTTTGGTGCCGGACCTTAAAGTTTTTCTTACTGCAGCCGCGGCACATGTTCCCCCCGGGATATAACCTGACACCCACCTACCATGATATTTACAATATACTTTGGGTACTGACCGGTCATCCTTATGTACTCACAGCACGCGGCTTATCTTGCAGCCCATGATGTAGATCGAGTCCTTGAAGAAATCTAACATGGCTCAAGCCAGGCACGTCCTTCTTTAGGTCCACGAACCCCTCAGAACAGCCGACACGTCTTTATCAATGTAGGATCTCCTCAGGAATCCATCTCTCCAAAATTTACCTTACAAGAATCTGAGAAAACTACTTTCTATTTCCAGTCCTTTCTACTGGTGTTCAGTGGTGACCTAACTAAGTTACTGCAGCATTATTTCTTAAAACAAAACATTAACATGCCAAAAAAGAAACGTCAGAAGTTCTGCTGACATCTGAGATGACTGTAAAGCTTGAGAAGAAGCCCAAATGGATCCACGACTCACACTGCAAGATGAGCTCAGGAGAGCCACCAAATGATGCAGACACACACCCTGTGCCTTATTCCTCACTGCTGATAAATGGGGGCTCACCTAGGGCTATATCCCAAAAGAGAAAGAATGGGGAATAAGTTATTACTTTCTAGTTTAATACCTGAGACTGTGTAGTTAGTTATATATTTGGTGTGCGTATATCCTGCGCTCTACGCTGAGCACTCACATCGGCAATTGACACACCTTATTATAAGACACACCCCTAAATTTGGTGAAGGAAAAGTGAAGAAAAATAATTTTTAATATTAAATGGGGTCCGTCTTATAATGCCAGTGTTCGTCTTATAATCGATAATCAGTATATATGTCCCTCATCCTGGTAAATAAACCCCCCATCCTGGTATCCCGGTATACTTGTCCCCCCCACTCTGGTATATGTGTCCCTCATCCTGGCATATGTGTCCCTCATCCTGGCATACATGTCCCCATCCTGGTATATATATCGCTCATCCTGGTATACATGTCCCTCATCCTGGTATATATGTCCCTATCCTGTATATATGTCCCCATCCTGGTACATATGCCCCCCATTCTGGTATATATATCCCTCATTATGGCATACATGTCCCCATCCTGTATATATACCGCCATTCTGGCATATAGATTCCCCCATCTTATCTATATGTGCCCCATCCTGTATATATGCCCCATCCTGAAAATATGTCCCCCATCCTGTGTATATGCCCCCATCCCCATCCTGTTCATATGCCCCTATCCCCTATATATGGTATTACCGATGGGGGAATTGCGGCTGCTGAGCGGGTGTGCCTGTGGCAGGTTCCGGAGGGTGAGGGGTATGGGTGCAGGACCGGAGCAGTGGAGATGTTCCAGCTGGGTGCCACTATGTTTTTTGTGGCCAGCTGTATTCACTAAGTGCAGCCAGTCGGTAGAGACTTCAACAAAATGGAGACCCGCGGACAATTTGAAGTCTCTCCCTCTACCGGCCAGCTGCACATACTGAATGCTGCTGCCCACAAAAACATGGTGGTGCCTACCGCTCACTGCCGCTGGTACTCCCCCGGATCTATGGTCCTACACTCGTGCCCCTCACCCTCCGAAACCTGCGTCCAGCAACCCTGCTCGGTACCCGCACCCCCGCCCCAGTAATATGTCATTTTAAATTTGTCATTTTTTTACATTCTCTTTTTAAGCCGCACCCCTGTTTCCCCCCCCAGTTTGGGGGAAACAAAAATGCATCTTAAAAAGCGAAAAATACGGTACGTGTAAATCTCTGAAAAACGTGATTCAGACAAAATTCCCAACAGAAAATTCAATTTAATGATGCAATGGGAGTTACTTTAAATTCCCATCTGAGCTGTGTTCTGGCAGTGTCCATCTTTTTTGCTTTTTTTTTAGGTGTACACAAAAGTGTGGTCAACCACAGTTTTGTGCAAATCTGAAAAGAAGGACACCATTTTAATACTTACTCATTAGTGATTATAATTAGCAGGGGCTATATTCTTTATCACCAGGGCGGGCTGTTTTGCAGACTCCAGGATCCACCCTTTCTCTGTGTGCTCTACTTGTGCAGGCTTTACCCTCCCCCCTCTCTATCACTCACAGAATGCAAATCATTAGTCCTGCCTTCAGCTCCACATCACAGCAGCACGGACAGAGAGAGAGTGGATCATTCAGGCTGCAAAACAACCCACCCTAGGGGCTAAAGAATATAGCCCCTGCTAATTATAATCACTAATGAGTAAGTATTAAAACATTTTTATGCACTTTCACATGATGCTTTTAGTAGACAAAAGGAGTGTGAGATTAGTGATAGGATGCTGCAGGTACGTGTTTTGCTAGCTTAGGAGGTGTTTTGGAAGTGACAGGATCCCTTTAACAGAAAGCCAAACCTAGTCCACAGTAAGGTTATGTGTCCTTGATGCATATTTATCTTGGATTTTGCTGCGTTTTTATTGCAGATATGATGCGGATTTGTCACATCTACAGCACAGTAAGGTGCAAGTAAAGTCTATGTAAAATAAGAAGACCTGTGCCCATGCTGCTTGTTTTCCCATGGCAGAAATGGTTCATTTTTTAGTGCGGGAAAGTTAGCAGCATATCAATTATTGCAGCAGATTCTCCCACAAAAATGCAACATTTTCCCCACGTGTTCTGTAGTCCCACCAAACCATTTTTGTTGTCTCATCGTCAGCATAGACATATTTTTGCTGCCAAAATCTGCACTACTACTGTATTTTCTAGTCGGCACACAGCCCAACTCTACTGCCTCATTAGTGAATGGATCCGTTGGGGGATTCACCTGAATTACATATTTTGAAGAGGTAGCTGGAAACCCAAATGTAAGTGCTCAGCGTAGAGCTCAGGATAAGTGTGAACTGATCCAAAAATGTTCTGTGCTGAAATCGCTACCAATTGCACTCAACTCATCCCACAAATGCACAAGTCCCTACTCCGGTCTGTTATCTGTTAACAGAAATATAGGGGACTTCTATGTTACTGGTAACACAAAAGCTCTGGAAAAGTGCTATGGCTCCTCTCCCCCAAATGGAAAACTAGCAACACCTGTGCTCCCAAATCCATATGCTCCCCTTCCTTCTGAGTCCTACAAAGTCTAAACCACAGTTAACACCCACATATATGGCACTGCTTTAATGAGGAAGCCTGCTTCATTTACGGGGTGTGTGTCTCGAGAAGCATGAGCTGGTTACAATGGACAATCACTACAATGTACTGGGCATTACAAGGGCTTATTTGCAATTTTTAATAATAGAAAATTCACTATGCTTGACTCCATGGAAGTTTTTTATTTTTCCCTTCCATGTTGCTTTAGTTCCTCTGAAGCACCTGAAGGATTGATTAACTTCTTGAATGCAGTTTTGAGTAGCTTGAGGGGTGCAGCTTTTGGAATGGTGTCACTTTTGGGTGTTTTTTGTCTTGTAGGCCCCTTAAAAGGCACTTTAAATGTGATGTGGTCCCTAAAAAAATGTGGCTTTCTAAATTTTGTTGGAAAAATGAGAAATTGCTAATGAACTTTTAACCCTTCTAACTTCTTAACAAAAAAAATGTTATTTCCAAAATTGTGCTGATGTAAAGTTGACATGTATGAAATGTGTGAGGTAGCACCTGGGATTGCAAGACAAATGGCCGTGAGCTCAGTATCAGTTTATACAGTACCCGGATTTATTCATGAAGCACAGCAGTGGCACAAGTCGCCGGGTTCCGGGACGCAGCCGGGTACAATGCATACATCCACTGTTCAGTAATGCGGTCCCTTCAGGTTAGGATTTCTCTCCAGACTCAGTCGCACTGGGCTCCCAGGTTAGGCCGAGTTGTAACAGCACACAGCCTCTCACGCCCTGGAACTGACCGCTCAGCAGGTTCTTCTGCTTCAGCTCAGGCGGAAGCTCTCCACAGAGAACCCTGCCCTGTCTCCTAACCTAGCATTTAACCCCATGTCCCGGCCTGGAGTGGAGCGTCCTTCTATCCTACCTTCCATACCAGGTTCAATCCGTGCCAGTGCACATTTGGGGGACACATAGCGGCCCTCGCATATGATCCCCCTCACTGTCTCACAAATAGGGGCAAAGAAAATCCGCACACAACATTCGTATCAAATTACCTATAGCTTGGCTGCAACCTGGAGGTATGGGGGCCCAATGTCAATGTCAATGCCAATTGTGTGCGGATTGTCTTTGCCCCTATATTATTTTTCCCCTTAGACATTGTGGATATTGTCCTTGCATTGATTGATATATAGGACAGTATATGGTCATTAAAGGGAACCAACCACCTCAGATCACCCTAATACACAGTTAGTACATGTCCCTGCACCCTAAGGATACCTTTCCAGCACTGTTTTTGTGTAAAATCTTGCATTAGTATAACTGATATAAAGAGTTTATAAACTTACTAGCCTGGTGACTTCTGGGCGTATCCCTCCTTCTGTTATTCTTCAGGGCTGTGCATTGCATGTCTGTGCTCCCCCTCCCTCCGTGCCTGCTGCCCTGCCCTGATGGGCATGATCGTTATCTCCTCTGCACAGAGGGAGGGGGAGCACAGCCATGCAATGAATGCACAGCCCTGAAGTATAACAGAAGGAGGGATACGCCCAGAAGTCTCCAGGCTTGTAAGTTTATAAACTCTTTATATCAGTTATACTAATGCAAGATTTTACACAAAAACAGTACTGGAAAGGTATCCTTAGGGTGCAGGGACATGTACTAACTGTGTATTAGGGTGATCTGAGGTGGTTGGTTCCCTTTAAGACTGAACTTTCCAATGCTATATTGGCTTCGGCATTGCATTGAGGGCTTGCACTCTGCCTCTGCTATTCACAAGTGATTTATTTTGGCAATTTGTATGATTTTGCAACAGAGGGTATGGGACCTGCATTGTTTTTAAATGTTTTTAACTAGTTGTCCTGCACCAATTTTTTGTAATTTTTGTAATAAAGATCTTGTAAAAAACTTAAGTGGTGTGCACATACGGTAGCATTATGTATAACCTTTCTCTTTAAAAATCTTTCTGTTCACATGCATATTGTAGCACTTCTCTTAACTACAATTTTCTACATATTGGCTGTGCAGCACCCCTTACATATATAGGGAGGATGAAGGGTTAAAAACCACGCTTCTGTATTCCACAATACATCAAAGGATGAATATAATATTGATTTAGTAGTCAACATGTTTCACAGCTCCCTGGCCCCTTCCTCAGGACAAATCAATATCATATGGCCATGTTTCCGGGTGTCTCTGGGAGCCCTGAAAAAACATTGACTGATAAATTAATAATATATTCACCCTTTGATGTCTTGTGAAATACGGTAGCAGGGTTTTTAACCCTTCATCCTCCCTACTTTAATTTTCTGAGATAATGACTTGGGTTTTCATTGGCTGTAAGCCATAATTATCAACATTAACAGAAAATACACATGAAATAGATCACTCTGTTTGTAATGACTCTATATAATATATACATTTCACTTTATGTATTGAATTACTGAAAACGAAAAATTACTTTTTGATAATATCCTAATTCATTGAGATGCACCTGTACGTTATTTTCATTGTATAAGCTTCATTTTCTACTTCAGGGCTGGTTTTCCTACAATAAGATGAGACACCAACTTGTGGACAATATTATTTATTTTAACATAAAAAATGAAGCATTTAGACAAATGAACACAGTTTTGGCCATTTTTGCAGCCGTGGTAAAAAAGTTTAATTTTAATGAAAGTATAATATTGTTGTATGTTGATACTTGGATTAGTTTGGATTAGCTTCTGTCGTGCAGTATTTAATCAGGCACTTCCATACAGATGAGCATTAGACATTATTGCTGTGATTTTTGACCTAGACATAAATCATACCATTGTGGTTTACAGACTTTAATCCCCTGCTTTCCTCATAAAATCATACGACTTGTAAAAGCAAACAGAATTATATTCTAGTCATGGCAGAAAAAAATCTGTGCCTTGAATTTGAAACTGATGAAAATTTCTGAATCAAATACCCTGAGACAGACTTCAAATAATACATTGGTATACCCCTGGCAATTAGAAACATAAACCATTATTTTACATGGTTCTAGAATGTATAAAAAACCCAGAAAGCTTCAAAATAGCATTTTTTATTGTTTTGAATGTCAAAAAGATAAGCTTTATATATGGATGTACATATGCATCACACTGAAAGGGTCTATACCATGCATACTCCTTCTCAGCTGGCTATCTCAACTATTAGTTCCCATGCCTCCCCATTGCAACGCTAAGGATATATATACAGATGGCTGGAGATTAATTAAGGTATTGAACTTGTATTTCCTCCTATACCTGTCAGAAATGGATTTAAACAGCTTTATTCATGAAAATGTGAGCTAAAATCGTAGAAAACTGTATACACACAATGTCTCCCCTGTGTCTTAGGGTCCTGTTACACTTGGCGACGTTCCAGCAATCCCGACAACGGTACGACCTGGTAAGGATCTCTGGAACATTGCTACTTGGTCGCTGGTGAGATGTCAAACAGTCAAGGCCACTTCACACACACAGATATCTGAGTCCAATATCTGAACAGATCTCTGGTTGCAGTGAAATCATGGATACATTGCTCCATGTTGTACACAGCCACAAAATGGAGCAATGTATCCATGATTTCACTGCAACCAGAGATCTGTTCAGATATTGGACTCAGATATCTGTGTGTGTGAAGTGGCCTTTAGATTTACTGAACTCTAAATAATAGGAGACAACAAAGCGCAATAGGGTCTTATCTCAATGGAAACTGGGCTATTGCTATGGTGTTGGGTGCTCACCTGGTAAGGTTGTGTGCCCCACAACCTGGTGTTACTCACGTATACAGCTGCTGCAGGATCCACACTACACATGTAAATGGTATCCAACTGAAATCCAAAAAAGAGGGACGAAGTGTACACGATCGGCGCTGCTGAAATGAGGATGCTGAACCAAGGGTTGATGCAATGATGCTCTTTATTCTTTCTCCTATGCGTTTCGGAGCCTGCTGTGCTCCTTCCTAAGGGAATAGCAACATCAAGAGCCCATACAACAAATTTCCTTATATACATTTGAAAGACAACAAATAAAAGTGATGTGTATTTGCACATGATCTCAATTTCAAAGTTATTATGTTGAAACAAAATCCTTAATCATATTCCATACAAATAATCTGATTAATCGGTTCATATATAGAACAAGTATTTTGTGGCGCCCCTGCGACCAGGAGGCCACAAAGGGAACTGCAGCCAGGTAGGAGGAAAGACAGTTGCACCACAACACCCTCACAGATAGCCCACACAACCACTAGAGAGCAGCACCCAACCCGGAGCCCGGGAACTCTAGGCGGGCAAGGGGTGGTGGGTTTAGAGACAGTGGGTGGGCCAGCAAGTAGGTCAGGTGACACAGGGTAGATATAGAGAAGGAGAGAAGGAAGGAGTCAGTAGGCTGAGATGCAAAGGCAAGAAGCACACGTCCTGGAAGAGTGGGGTGGAAGGAGCACAGAATCTGGAGAGCCAGTGCGAGCCACAAAGAGAAAGCCCATCCGGAGCCAGCACCCCAGGACTGTGAGGGATGAGAGGACCAGTAGCACTGGTCCTAGTAACACAGCTGAGACGGCAGACTGCAGGTGGAGTAGCCCTCCTATTGAACTCGAAGTACACGGATTGAAGGAGCCTGATAGAGCCTAGCACAGCAGGACTATTGGAGGCTAGGCTAGTCGCAGAGTGTTGGCTCTGAAGGGGACCGATGATTCACCCGGTTTCCCCAAATTAACCGACGGGGAACTCCAGCTTTACATTAGGGTTCCCACCCCAAAGGACAGGCAGCTCAGTGGCAACCAGGAGGGCCCACAGGGGTCCGAGCACACCGCCATACTGTCTGGAGACGCACACCAAGTGAGAAAAGAGAGAGAAAGTTAAAGCCTGGAAAGGACAGAGAAAGAGTGAGGGGTCACGGAGAGGAACAACCTGGCTGCAGGGAGTAAAGGAACCCGGAGGGGAGAGTTGTGCCCGTGTAAAGGCTTGTAACTGGAACTGTGAACTGTAACTGAGAAAACTGAGAAGTAAACACGGTGAACCCTGCTTCTGACTCCTTTGCATGATTCTGCCTGCACATGATTCCCTCCAACAGGTCTGCAGAGGATTACAACCTGGAGAGCCACAGCCTGTCAGCTCTGAGCCCTGAAGGAAGAATTCAGCAGCATCAGGACAGTAAGTGCACTGCACCCATCACAAGCCTGCACACTACACCATAGACTTTATCATCACTGCCCCAGGGAACCCAGTTCTACCTGTGGAGAACTATTCCATCATCAGCTGCTATAACATCATCCCTGGAGGTTCTGCAGCAGCAGTGGTCCCACTATTGACCACAAGCCATGGGTGGCGTCACGACTGACATTATCCCCTGTAAATATTCTCCTTTTAATTGCCAGTCCTCGAGACACGGTCCGTACCAGTACACCGGTGACATCCCCCAGCAGCAAACCCGGTCCGGTACCGAGTACCCCGTCCCAGTGGGCTCGACAATTTCATCACATGAATAGATACATTAAATGAAATAGAATAATTAGATAAAATATCTAAATGCTGGTGTTTGGATTCGAACTTACTGAATAAAATTAGTGTCATGGAACAAGATTGTGTTCTAGTGTTATAGTGTTGTAGACTAGTGAGCAGTTTTTGATCAAGTGTGGCATCAGTCAGTCTGGAGAAAACACCTAGTTTGACAAAGGAAGAATCAAATACTGTAATTTTTGTTAAAAAATCAAACACAGGATAAGAGAAAATAAAGTGTAGTTAGCGTGATTACAATCAATAAGTGATGCCAGGGGTAAAAAATATATACAAAAAAATATTTTTAGTGTATATTAATTTCCTGAACGCAGATTAGAACCATAGATTGTTAGAGTATTCTATTCATGAGCCAGTTTGCAATTGTGTCGGTGGCTTTACTGACAACCAAGAAGGAATATTATACCATTCCAGCACTAAATCCAAATTGACTCCATCTGTATGGAACATCCAAATCTCCATCAGTATCCAGGAATTGTGTGCATGAATGTGTGATATACACATATGTACGTGTCATCAGAAAATATGATTTCCTACTTTTAGTGTCAAAGTGATCTACCACTATAGACTAGGGAATTAGATGGTGATAATCGTGATGAAATAGTGAAGTGATGAATCTCTTATAGTGCTCAAGGTATTGTTAATATTGTCAATATATGAATTAAATGTTATGAAATTTTTTTTTAATTAAAATCTCCTCTTTTTTCAAAATTCAGGTCTCAGAAAAACCATCACAGAGGAAGCTGCCCGATGAATATTATTATAGAATAGAACCGATGAATCAGATTATTTGTATGGAATATGATGTTTTTGTTTCAACATAGTAACTTTGAAATTGAGATAGTGTGCAAATACACGTCACTTTTATCCTCCCCTTACTACCACGTCATCATGACGTAGTTAATTTGTTGTCTTTCAAATGAATATAAGGAAATTTGTTGTTGATGTTGCTATTTCCTGAGGAAAGACCACAGCAGGCTCCGAAACGCATAGGAGAAAGAATAAAGAGCATCATTGCATTAACCCTTGGGTCAGCATCCTCATTTCAGCAGCGCAGATTGTGTACAATTCGTCCCTCTTTTTTGGATTTCAGATCTACTGAACAACGCAGCAATGATACGGCGACCCATATAACGACCTCGGTGGTCATTAGGACCCTGTCAGACAGCAGCTAGTCTGACTACTCAGACCTACGTGGCTGAGTTCTGAGTCACCAACTAGGTCGTTGTTAAGGCGTCAAACACACCGATGAATGCTATCGAGCGGGAGCCAGACGATCAAAAAATGGTCAGGGCCATTTGACACGATCGGTGATTTCACAGCGGGGGCCTGGTCACTGCTGCATGTCAAACATAGCGAGATCGCTGTAAGGTCACTGTTGCGTCACAAAACCTGTGACGAAAGAGCAATCCTGCTAGCGATCTCGCTAGGTGTGACGGGGCTTTATGCTATACTGTAGAGTAGAAGTCCCTAACCTTTTGACCTTGAGAGCTACATTCAACTCTAAAAGATGGGAGCCACATTAAGCTCTGAGAGAGTGTCATGAGTTACATCCAGCTCCCACCCCCTCTCACAATAGTGACACCAAAAGCGATGGCGTAACTAGAGTCCAATGAGCCCTGGTTTGAAATTTGGACTTTCCCCTCCCCCACGTTAGTCAGATGTACGGGCCCTTGTAGAGTTCTTAATCCTATAAAGACATACAAATTGACCCTCTGCCCCTTCATTATTAAGTAATATCCTCTGTCCTGGTATATATGTCTTCCATCCTGGTATACTGTATATATACCTTATACTGAGATATATGTCTCTTATCCTGGTATATATCCCCCATCCTGATATATATATATGTCTCTCATTCTTGTATATATTCCACATCCTAGTATATCTGTCCCCCATCCTGATATATCTATCCCCCATCCTTGTATATATGTTCCCCATCCTAGTATATGTGTTCCTCATCCAGTTATCTATGGTCCTCATCCTTGTATACATGGTCCTCATCTTGGTATTTATGGTGTTTTTCCTGATATATCTATGATCCCCATCCTTGTATATATGGTTACCCATCCTAGTATAAATGTCCCCATCCTGGTATATATATATATCCTCATCCTGGTCTACTGTACATGGTTCCCATCCTGATATATATGGTCCTCATCCTGGTATACAGTATATTGTCCCAATCCTAGTATATATAGCATATAGGGTCCCCATCCTGGTATGCATGGTCCCGAACGTGCATACATTGTACTCATCCTGGTATACATGCTGGTATATATTGCCCTCCTCCCAGTATACATAGTATATATGGACTCCATCTGGGTATATATGGACCCATCCAGATATATATGACCCCCATCCTAGCATATATGGTCTGCGTCCTGGTATATATGTCCTCATCCTGATATATTGTCACAATCCTGGTATACATAGTATATAAGGTCTCCATTCTGGTATGCATGGTCCCCATCCTAGTATACATGGTCTTCCTCCTGGTATGGGTCATTCCATGTCAAGTGATCCAAAAATGAATATTTTTTTTCCCTGACGTCCTCAGATTTTTTCATTTTTTTTCTATATGAAGAACAACTTTAGTTAATTACAAAAAAAAAGTTTTGAATTTTTTTCTTTATCAGTTAATTTTTTACAGATTTTTAAAGTTTTAAAAAAGTGCGAATTTTGGCCTGGTATGGCTTTACATTTTCTATCATATCTCGAGCTAGAAATAAGATAGAGAAACAAAATAAACACCAATCTACTCAGAACTGTGCAGGCTTTCACCAGATACATCACAAGAGGATCTTTGTTAATATTTTACCCATGTGATCGCAAGCGCAAAACTTTAAAACGCATTTCTGAAAAATCGTCGCGCTTTAAATATTTCAAAAACTGCCCATGTGTCTGCTATGCTCTTAGCCACATCTGTACCAAATTTCAAGTTGGGATCGCGATGGGATCATATTTTAAAATATTTTAATATTAATAGCGTCAATGGGTCATTCTATATCAAGTGATCTAAATATGAATATTTTTTTTTACCTGACGTCTTTAGATTTTTTTTAATTCTTTTTCTTTATGAAGTACAACTTTAGTTAATTACAAATTAAAAGTTTAGAATTTTTTTCTTCATCAGTTAATTTTTTACAGATTTTTAAAGTTTAAAAAAAGGGTGAATTTTGGCCTGGTATGACTTTACATTTTTTTTTATCTCAGGCTAGAAATAAGATAATGAAGTGGGAGAGGCATCATTTTACTCAGAACGGTAACAGCTTTCATTTGATATATTACAAGACTATGTTTCTTTATATCAAATTCAAACTATTGACGGGCAATTGTGAAAAAATGACTGATTGTGTTCTTGGTTATATTTGTGCAGAGATTCAACTTGGGACCTGTCAAATTTACTGTATATACTCGTGTATAAGCCGACCCGTGTATAAGCCGACCCCCCTACTTTTGCCCCCAAAACCTGGGAAAATCTATTGACTCGCGTATAAGCCGAGGGTGGACCCCAGCACAGGTATACAGCCCCCAGCAGTGGTATACAGGCCCCAGCAGTATGATATACAGCAGCCCCCAGTGGTATATACAGCAGCTCCCAGTGGTATATACAGCAGCCACAGTGGTATATACAGCAGCACCATTGGTATATACAGCAGCCCCCAGTGGTATATACAGCAGCCCCAGTGGTATTGCAGCCCCTATATACAGCAGCCCCAGTAGTATTGCAGCCCCATTGGTGTATACAGCAGCCCCTATATACAGCAGCCCCAGTGGTATTGCAGCCCCAGTGGTATATACAGCAGCCCCTATATACAGCAGCCCCAGTGGTATTGCAGCCCCAGTGGTATTGCAGCCCCTATATATAGCAGCCCCAGTGGTATTGCAGCCCCAGTGGTGTATACAGCAGCCCCTATATACAGCAGCCCCAGTAGTATTGCAGCCCCAGTAGTATTGCAGCCCCTATATACAGCAGCCCCAGTGGTATTGCAGCCCCACTGGTGTATACAGCAGCCCCTATATACACCAGCCCCAGTGGTAGTATACAGGCAGCCCCAGTAATGCAGGGCCCCCCCCTCATGCTCCGGTCACCTGTAAAGCAAATTATACTTATCACTGTCCCGCTGTCCGCGCCCGCCGCTGCCGACATCGCGATCCTCCATCTTCATGCGTCTTCTTCCTGTTTCCTGTGTTCGGCACCGGTAATGACGTCATTGGCAGTGACAAACACAGGAAACAGGAAGAAGACGCATGAAGATGGAGGATCGCGATGTCGGCAGATGCGGGCGCGGACGGCAGCGGGACAGTGATAAGTATAATTTGCTTTACAGGTGACCGGAGCATGAGGGGGGGCCCTGCATTACTGGGGATGCGGGGGCTGCTGTATACCGCTGTATACAGCAGCCCCCGCACTGACTCGCGTATAAGCCGAGGGGGGTACT